>CM077225.1:7078499-7303499 GCA_039654775.1 Spinibarbus caldwelli
AGCTACATATAAAACTTCACTTGCATTTTCTGTGTTAAATTGCTAATATATATATATATATATATATATATATATATATATATATATATATATATATATATATATATATATAGCAATTTAAGCAGTTTAACACAGAAAATGCAAGTCTGTTATTTTGCTTATTTATTTATTAAAAAAAAAAAAAGATAAACAAATTTAGTTTTAAATGGCCGACACTGCTTACATTAACTTTCCTGGTCAATTGCAACCAACCATATATATCTCAAATCCTCAAAGGTCACAATAACTTTATTTCAGTTGATCCTTCTCCCACCCTCCCCCACCAACGAAAGGCAGTTTAGGCTGAATATTATCACATTTAGATCTGCTTGTTTGTAAAAACTATAACACAAGATCATGTGTTAAGGAAGTGAAGGATATAGAAGGAAGAAAATGGACATCCAGATGATAAAATATAGCAGCAAAGTGGGAGGAAAATGATTTGTGTGGAAATCTCTTACAACCCTCACATTGTCCTCTAAAGGATGACTTCTCTAAGCTTGGGGATGACATGGCTAGAATGTTAAGCTTGGAGGAGTTTCACATTGTCACACTGTGTCACTGGAGCATCTGGATGAAGTTAATCTCGAGGGCCATTTGAACAGCATTAGCCTGCTGAACCCTTCAAGCGTAGTGACTTTCCTTCCCAGTTATTTTGCCCATATAGTTTCCATTGCCAGCTAACACAGTCAGTAGTAGTTTTTAAATCAGAAGGTTTCCATTTATTTTATTTTATTTTATTTTTATTTTATTATTATTTTTTTATAACAGTATTTTCATGTCATGTTTTAAGAAAAAAAAAAAATATATATATATATATGAGAAAAAAAGTCATAATATCACAAGACCACAATTATAAATCTGAGAATTCATATTCATTATTTTATGAGAATAAAACAATGCAGGAAGCCATGAGATATTGTGAATTACTTTTTTTTTTTTCTTTTTCTTTTTTTTTTTTATTAATTGTGAAGAGGTTTTCTTTAGGCATGGCATCAAGTGGAGTGCACCAAACCTTTGTCTAATTCCTTATGGCTTTTTTTCTCCTCTTTTTTTCCCCCCAATGACTGATTCTTAGCTTTCCAAGTGTCCATGAGACTAATCCAAATGTACTGTTAGAAAATTCAGTTTTTATCTGGTCGAGTGTCAGCATGTGCTCATTGATTCATTCCTGCTGGCAGAGTGCAAGCAAAATGAGCTTTAATGACTGTTTAAATAAAATATCCCAAATAACGTATGTTAAATCTGGACGTTATCTGGCTTTTTTGGGTGACACGCACGGTGTCAGACTGTTTGCAAAGGATGAATGGCAGGCGGTGTGTGGATATGTGTATTTGCGTGCGACATCGCTGATGGGGTTGGCTGTCAGACTGTTTATGCAGAAGGAAGCTGATGGTAATTTATCTGCATCACTCTGTTGCATCTAAATACCATGCAATATTTGACTGTTATCAGCATCACTTACATGCATCTCTCCATAGGCAGGTGTGTAGCTTGGTGTGTTTTGAATTTGTAACGATGGCTTCCTGTTGCAGCATTTGTATAATGTGGATTTGCTTGTAATGGTAGATAAATGGAAATACTATATATTGTATTTCAGATACTGTACAAGCCAATAACCAATTTATTTGGCTATATGTCACAATGTTAAAAAATATATTTTAGTATTTTAGAATATATACACGTCCATTTGAGGTTTTAGTTGATTTATTATACTGATATATTTTGATTATTTTTGATTATTTTATTATACTTTTATTATATATATCCCAGCAGGCACCAGACGTCTATGTAACGTCAGGTTGACGTTGGACATGACGTCGGACAGACGTTGCATTTTGGTTGAAAATGAAAATCGGGTTGACGTCAATATTTGACGTCAATTTGACGTTGACTTAACGTTGGATTTTGGTTACACAACCTAAAAACAACAAAATCTCAACGTCAGCTGGCGTCGGTATTAGACATCAATTTAACATTGACATTAGACGTTGAATTTACGTTTAATTTTGGTCACCCGACGTCGCAACCGAAATTTAACCAAATATCAACGTCTTATGACGTTGTGTGCCTGTTTTGTGCCTGCTGGGATAAATCAAATGAAGGGGTTTTGTACAGAAAGAAATAACATGCAAATGTATTTCATCAGTTTTTACAATGAATATTTTGATGAATAGAGATCAGCACCTGTACAAAATAGTGGTTTTAGTGCATAAAATAAACTGCATTCTTATAGTTGCCATGTTATGAGCGTTAATTATCTTGAATAGTGACTTTATAGTTGGAATAGCTGGAATAGCTCTCTTGATAATTGCAACATCTCTTCATTAGAGCAATTAGTGCACTGTCTTAACTTTAACAAGAGTGGAGCACAGCAAATTAGCAGTGTTTTTGTGATGTGCACGTGTCCTACTAAACAGTGTGTTCCTAAACGTGGGTGCCTGGGAGCAATAATGAGACAGCAGCTTCTCATAACGTAACTAGTGCTGGCAGAGATGGTAACAATTTAGAAACTCAGTGTGCCTGCAGATGGCTGGGCATCCAACGAGAGCCAGGAGTATGTCCACATGCTGTTGTAATAGTGCAAAAACGGTATGTGTCTGCAAAATCTGTAATCTGTTCTTGAACAGAATCTCATATTTCTTTTGTTTGCAAAATATTGAAGGGTATATCAGGGTAAAGAATCTCACACAGTATACTGTATATTAAAGCAGTGCTGAAGGTTAAGTTTAGATTAGGCAATCGACAACATTTCTAGCATAAGATTGATTATTGAAGAAAATAGTTTCAACTCATCTCCCATTTTACAGTAAAACACTTACTAATGGGGCGATGCAAAACATATAAAATATTTTAGAGTTTAGCCATAAGACATATTAATTTTGTGTGAAACCCACAATTATTTAAAGGAATAGTCCACCCAGAAATGAAAATTTGCTTAATATTTACTCACTCTCAGACCATCGAAGATGTAGATGAGTTTGTTTCAGCATCGGAACAGTGGAAATGTAGCATTACATTACTTACTCACTCACCAATGGATCCTCTGCAGTGAATGCCGTCAGAATGAGAGTCCAAACAGCTGATAAAAACATCACAATAATCCACACAACTCCTTGTGAAGTGAAAAGCGGCATGTTTGTAAGAAACAAACCCATCATTTAGGCATTTTAACTTTAAACCTTGGCTTCTGACTAAAATATCAGTCCGTAATCCATAATGACACTTCCTACAGTAAAAAAGTATGTTGTCCTCTCACATGAAAATCCAGCAACATATTTGTTTAGAATTGTTTTTACTTGTAAACGGTGCTTGATCTTTGGATATTTCTCTCCTGACTCAGATGAGACAAGTGTTTTCACTGGAGAAAGAAATATTATTGGTTTGAGGACTCATTTTAGCTGGAAGTTTGAAGATAAAAATGCCTTAATGATGGATTTGTTTCTTACAAGCAGCAGCTTTTCACTTTACAAGATGTTAATTGATGGACTGGAGTGGATTACCATGATATTTTTATCAGCTGTTTGGACTCTCATTCTGACGGCACCCATCCATTGGTGAGCCAGTGATGTAAAGCTAAATTTTTCCAAATCTGTTCCAATGAAAAAACAAACTCATATACAGTACATCTTGGATTGTCTGAGCATGAGTAAATTTTCAGATTTTTATTATTTATTTATTTATTTATTTATTTCATTTTTAGGGTGAACTATTCCTTTAATTGCTTGTTAAATTTTTGCAAAGTTGTATGCAAAATTTTCCAATAAATCTGGTAATACCTGTATTTGACATGCAAAACATCAGAAAAAGACTATTTACATAGAGTAAATGACAAACTACTAATTCATCTGCCTAGAAGCTTTGAAACTAAACTGATGATTTGGCCAGTTTTACAACTCAAACACATGAAGGAAGAATTCATTCTGGTGCTAATACAAAAATAAAAGCTTCTGCTTTAAAAACCTCAAGGTGCTTCCATTAAATACCTTACTGCAACTGCCTTTTGCTTCTCAAAGCAACAGAAGAGGAATATAATGTGTCAATATTATTTTCTGTGTTAATTAACATTATGACACAAATGCTGACGATAAAGCTTAGCTTAACCCAGATCTTTCCTTTAAAGCTGAAGGATCTTGCCACAGGCTGTAGAATGTGGCAGTAAGGTAAGAAATATCAAACCGGGTTTCTTCTATGTGTGAGACATGCCCCCTCCTAGTACTTGCTACTTCCTGCAGGATGACACCTCTTTATCTTTTTCAACTCTCAAGTATTGCCAAGGGTTCTTTTTCAATGCCAATTTTTAATACTTCCTTTTTGCACATCAAAGGAAAACATCAGAATCACAGTCAAACTGAACTGTCAGTTTGCTATGGCATTGAAAAACAACATACTGGCTTCTAAAGCCATTTTTGTAATGTCTATATTGCACTGCATTACAGTAAATCATCAATATTGTGAAATATTATTACAATTTAAAATAACTGTTTTCTATTTTAATATATTGTAAAATGTCATTTATTCTTGTGATGCAAAGATGAATTATCATTACTCCAGTCTTCAGTGTCACATGATCCTTCAGAAATCATTCTAATATGCTAATTTGGTGATTAAGAAACATTTCTTATTACGTGATACATTTTTCAGGATTCTTTGATGAATAGAAAGTTTAAAAAAACTACATTTATTTAAAAATATGTCTACTGTTTATTATTATTATTAGTATTAGTATTATTTGTAGTCTTTATTGTTACTTTTGATCAAATAAAAGTATTAATTTCTTTCAAAAATGCATGCAGTAAAAACATAACATTTCTAACTGTAGATTTTTTTATTTTTTTTATATATTTTTTTCTGCATGCACTGAAGTTGAAATGAGAAGAGAAATAAATTGGAAGAGAAATAAATGGCTGATGGGAATGGTTCCCCCCAATAAACCTGTAGCTGGCACAAAGCAAACAGAAATCCTACTGTTTTCCAAACTGCTCCTGCTGGTTTGCCATGGTTGAATGCTAATCTCGAATCTTTTTCTGCCTGTTTGTCAGGGAAGTGTTTCCCCCTCGCTATACTCTGTGTTTCACAGACTGTGGTGCATGCAGCACCTTATTAGATTCTGTGGACATACTGCTCTTAGAATCACAGGCCTGGGGTCAGTTCTGTCAAATGCTTTTATCATTCAGATTTGGCTCTGTGTGAATGAGAATTTCATAATCCTCTGGCTGAAATTAAGTGAGTACCAGATATCACATTTTTCACAAAGGTTTCAGTTATCAATATAATGAGCAAATCAATGCATTTTTAGGCAGGGAATTCAGTAAGAATGAAAGGGTTTGGGCTGAAATGGAAAAGGTCTGTCTTTGTTTTGGGCAGCAGTGGGCTGGACAGAATGCTGTACAGTAGGTGAACGTTTTTACTCTCCTTTTATGTAAAAAAAAAAAAAAAAAGTTTGCGTTGCTGGCAAAATACAATTTCCTCTTGAAATTTTGTAAATATTTTTCATTTAGGGCAATGCATGTGCATGCAAAGTTTTGACAAATAGTTGTTTTAGAAGGTCTGTACAAATTTTGTTCTAACTTTTCTGTTTGGGTGCCATTAGTTTCCATGCAATTTTCCAAAAATCGAAGAAAATGAGTAATCTTTGAGTCTTAAATTTCATAAGTTATTTTATTTCATATTTTAGAGGCTTTTTTTTACCCCAAAATGTTGATTTTTGGCAAATTGCATGAAAACCAATAGGACCCCAACAGAAAAGTTTTAACATAATTTGTACAGACAATGACTATGATGCGAACTCACATTTGTTCTGATAAATTTGTCACACTGTTTGTCATTATGTGGATATTTACCAGAAGGTTCAGTTTTCTTGAAGTAGAAGACTTCATGCCAGCTCACACAACAGAGCACAGCAATAATCTGCCCGTTCCTGGAGATTTTCTTTAAACAACATTAGGAAGATCAGACCCCTTCTATCGGAACATGCTACACAACTCCTTGTTCAAGCTCTTGTTCTGCCCAGGCTGGACTATTGCAACGCTCTCTTGGCAGGACTTCCAGGCAGTTCTATCAAACCTCTGCAACTAATACAGAATGTGGCTGCAAGATTAGTCTTTAACAAGCCGTAAAGAGCAAATGTCACACCTCCGTTCATCAACTTGCACTGGCTACCAATAGCTGCTCGCATAAAATTCAAGGCATTGATGTTTGCCTACAAAACAACCACTGGCTCTGCTCCACTTTACCTAAATTCAATACTTCTGCAAGTGATTAGCTCTTTGTAGTGCCATCCCAAAGAGGCACAAAATCACTTTCACAGACTTTTACCTCAACTGTTCCCTGCTGGTGGAATGACCTGCCCAACTCGATCCGAGCAGCTGATACTTTAACCATCTTCGGAAACAGCTAAAATCACATCTCTTCCATCTACACTTGAACCTTTACCCTGGTGAAAAATAAATATGCTTAATTGCATTTAAAATATATTTATTTCATGATAAGTATACTAAAAATAGATTGGCATGTCTATATTAACTGAAAATACATTCTAAATGTAGTTATTTCATGCTTTCATCAAGCACAAACTTAGTGCACTACAAATTCAGTTGTAAAATACTATACTTTTTACAAATGCATTTGGGGAAGGATGAAATATATATATTCATCTTTAAGAAAGTGCACAGGCTAGGTTCTTAATTTCATCTACAACATGTTTGAAACTTGTTAAAAGTGATTTTCACACATACATACCCATATAAACTAACTGGACGAAACCTTTGAAGGAGGATGCCACTTCATAACTCCAATGACATGTCCATGCTCACTCAGCCCAGCAACTAGTGTCGATAATGGATGAATGAAGCAACTCATCTTATGATCCTGTAGCTGTATGAAAGCCATATAATGTATGTCTGTGAGGATTGTTTGTATTGTATGTTGTTATATCATTTAAGTAAATAAGGCCGCTGTAAGAGTTCTCACCTAAGACTATGGCGCAAGAGACAATATCACATTCTGTGTATTGATATTTGTTTGTTCCTTCACCCCTTAAAAGTGTCTTAAGTATTGTAATAATGTGATTTTAACATCAGCCTAAATATAGGCTACAGTATGTTCAGTGAAGGTGGCTCCTCACCTAACTTTCACGACCTGTGGAATTCACCAACAGTCGGTTTTGCTGTACTTTTGCTAAACATCTGAACTCGGTAGAGTGCACACTATTGGGACTCTGAGTTGCAGGTTTGGCACATTTTTCAGAAGAAACCTTTAGAGTCTAGAAACTCATTACACCTAAAGACACAAGTTTCACCATGTATTTCAAATCTGAGAATGATGAAATTATTTTAAGATGATGCTGTGTAATTTTATTTTTTATTTTTTTTAAGACTTTCTTTTTGGGCAAACCAAAGAAAATGTGAGGTATGAATTGAAACATCCAGTATGTTTCTGCTAACAGGTGCTGTAAGGGCAGAGTTTCCAAACACAACTCTTGCCTACAACACAAATGTAACAATGGGGGATTTGCAAATAAAACTATTTATTTTGTTAAATACTGAAGTAATACTTCAGTAATTTATTTTAGTTGAATCCTCTGTTGACCTGTTATGATTAAATGTACAATACAATACACTGTATTTCAATTCTACTTGAGTATAAAAATAGTTTAGATTAAAAAGAAATGTTTTGAGTTGCAAATAATTATTATAATAATAATACATTGTATGGGTCAAAATTATCGATTTTTCTTTTATACCAAAAATCATTAAGATATTAAGTAAAGATCATTTTCCATGAAGATATTTTGTAAATTTCCTACCATGAATATATATAAACTTAATTTTGATTAGTAATATGCATTGCTAAGGACTTCATTTGGACAACTTTAAAGGCGATTTTCTCAATATTTGTATTTTTTTGCACCCTCAGATTCCAGATTTTCAAATATTTGTATCTCGGCCAAATATTGTCCTATCCTAACAAACCATACATCAATGGAAAGCTTGTTTAAAAAAAAAACAAAAAAAAAAAAAAACAAATTGACCCTTATGACTGGTTTTGTGGTCCATGGTCACATATAGAAAGTAGTTACAAAAGTAAACATATGTAAACAACATATAGTCATGGATTTGAAATGGTGAAAGAAATTCACGAACTTGATCAGAAGGTTTATTTAGTATATTCACAATACACTCCAATGCACCTGTACCAACACACTTTTTTCCATTAGTGGTTCTTTAATGTCCCGTACGGACAACGACAATGTTGCACTGGGAAATGTGGATTGCTGCTCTTTGGGCTGTCAAAATATTATGAATTATTAAACGAATTATTAAAATTATCCTGACCAGCCCTCAAAACTACACAAAAAGTTAAAATGTCAAATAAATTCAGAGAGGTTAACTACATGAAAAGTAAAAAAAAAAAAAAAAAAATATTAAAATAATTTCAATTCATACGTCACATATAAATCCGCAGCGTCCTGCGAGACTGTCAAACCGCCAAAACATTTCATTGCATTTTACATTAACATTTGTACAGTGCATTGAGAGTTGAAGCGTGCAAGATGTTACTGGATGGTTTTATTCCTTCCACATGCACTGAAACATAAGAGTTCACATTCTTCCACCAACGAACTGTCTGTGTTTTAGTGCATGCACAAGAATAAAACTAATGTTATGCCGGTTTATCCAATTGTTTCCTGCAGCGTTAATGACAGATCATGTCAGGTAAAAAGGAAGCAAAACATTCTGCAGATGATATTTAATGTTGTGTCCGCTGACTTCAACAACTTCAAGTTTAATGCACTTTCGTGTTCTATACAGGCACGTTTATTTCCACGCACTGCTTACAATGTCCGGCTGATGTTCTCTGGATAATTGAATTGGCTGGTATGCTGGGGGTGTTAATAAAAGGCAATTTCTTAAGCTGTGCTGTTATTTATAAAGGTTAATTTATTGCATTAGAAGCACACAATAATTGTGCCATTAGCACACTTCAAGTATACTTGGAATGCCATTGCAATGCATTTTAAAGTCACTAAAAGTAAGGGATAGTATGACCTCGGTTTGTTATTAGTATAATTTTAATATATGTTCAACACTCTTACAGTGTAATTGAATTGCAATTGTAATGTCACCAAATAAAAGTTTATGCTGAATGAATTCTGCATTTCAAAAATTAAATAAAAGAGTGGATATTTAAAGTGTACTTAAGTATACTTGGAATAGTTCCACTTTAGCACAAACAAGTATATTTAATACAGCTTTAGTTGAACTTCAGCACTGTTTTTGCACAACTAAAATACATTTAGTACAAAATTAGTTGTTCCAATTTAGCAGACTCTAAGTATACCAATTTATAGTGTGCCACAAATATATTTAGTTATACTAAAGTACATACGAATAAATTGTACTTAAGTATACTATTTTTTCACTAGGGTAACACTAGCATTCTTTAACATTATTCTTTTTCTATTCTATCTACTTGTTTTGTTCCTAATTATTATTAAAAAATAAGAACTTGACCATCTAGCTCTATCTATTCTATCTCTTTTCTGTCCACATTTTATTATTTTTTATTTATTTAAAAAAAAAAAAAAAACACGCAACTAGAACAGAACCCAAAATTTCTTTATATAAAAAGATACAGTCTGGATCAAAAAAGGCTCATGTAGTTTGTGTCCAACCTTTCTTCTTAGGCAACTGAAAGTCTGCTGTGCATTCAGGGCTGAAGTTAGCATTAGCGATGCGGTTTCTATCAGTGGTGTGCTAATCATGACCTGTGGTGATTGGCTAGCAAAGAGTACTCCTGCTATCTTCCTGCCTTAAGCTCTGTGCTAATCAGAGATTTGTACTGCATGCATAGTACTATGCAACTAGTGGAGAAGAATTTTAAATTTTACAGAACGAAAGAAGCCTGAAAGGAAAACAAGCCGATAAGGCCGCTATCCCAGAGTTACTCCAGCAGCATCGTCCCACTGACAGACATGAAAAGCAGACTTTGGATAACTAGTTTTTTTTAAATATTAAATTCGTCTTTGAATATTTCTTTCTGAAAATGCCAGCATTTCCACTGTTGCTCAGTGTGTCCCTCTGCATCTAAAGACCACTGTTGATGGTTCCTCTCTTCCAGTTTACTTCCAGTTTTGTGCTTCACCATCACCACATAGTGAAAAAGTAATTGTATTTAACTCTTTTTCAGCTGCTGTATGCTTGAATTACAAGTCTATATTACATAAATTTTGATTTATATTAGATTAACAAACTGTATTTTTGGAATATTATCATTTTTGAAAATTTTACATATCCAAACGTAATTTTCATCTGATGAGGATTTGAGATATGGTTAGGTTTAGGCCTTTTACTGCTAAATATTATACGATTTTATATGAATATGTAACTGATCACGCATTTCATTCAATATAGGTAAGATATTCTTACTTGCAGGGAATGAATGAATGAATGAATGAATGAATGAATGAATACATAGGCTTGTGTTAAAATATTATAAACTGTATATTGCCTGTATAATATGGGATTAAAATTAGGCTTGACAGCACAGTTTGATCTTTATTATATTATATTATATTATATTATATTATATTATATTATATTATATTATATTATATATCAATTCTCCAAACAGCTTGTCCAAACAAACAAACAAACAAACAAACAAATAAATAAATAAATAAATAAATAAATTGGCCAGTGTTAAAATATTATAAGCTATATATATATATAATATATCAGGCCCTCCTGAGACCTGAAATGGCTTTTTTTTTTTTTTATTACACTACTGCACATATACACTATGAACTTTTAATGATGTAATTAGAAGCAAAACATCATCAGACTGCTGATGCAAGGATAAAGACTCTTTGACCGCTTTGTCCCTTTTGGTGTAACGCTGGCTGCTTTTGCACATACATAGTTAACATGACTGCGAAGGATGTTCAAGAACGTTTCACTTTGATTGCCTCTGGGTTTTCCTCGTGTACTTGCGCAATAATAGTATTAGCTCTTCTTTTTCCATTAAGATAATCACTGTGCTTAGCTTCTCATTCACAATGCCATTCTCTTGAGGGGATTGCAAAGGTTTTGGTTGTTACGTTAATGTTGTAATTACATTGGGAGGAATTTGGTTGATTGCTGTCATAAAGACATTGTTTGCCTCAAACCACAAGCCTAAAGACAGTATACATTAAATAGTCTGTAATAATAAAGAAAGGGTGGGCTTTTTTAAGCAGCTCAAGGTCATATTGATGCTTTTACCAAGTTTGCCATACACCATAACTCAAAATACTCAAAAATAAAGCACATAAGAAACCAAATTCAGCTCCCAACTTCTACAGAACGTTGAATTTTATATATTCCCTCCATACCAACGGCTGCTGTCAATAATTACTAGATAAATCTGATTGATTCAGCAGGAGGGGGCATGGTTATAAGTAACTAACTTGATCTCCAACTTCTTAAACCCTTGCAATTTTCTCAAGTCAGCATGTTTTTTTGTTTTGTTTTGTTTTTTGTTTTTTAAATGGATGTCATTGTTTGCTAATGGTACACTTTTTTTATGTAGATTTAAAAGTAAAAGAAGTACAAAACATTTTGATATTCATATACAAATGGGGATGTGTAAGAGTTTGGAAAGAAGCTCAAAATGGAGCAATTCTCAACTTCTGAAGAAAAAAAAAAGTAATACTGTAATCCTGAAATCATGGATTATTATTGTTATTGTTGAAAAAACATTTTTTTTTTTAAAAAAAGTGCTTTATTTCATCTAGTTGCAAAATTTCTTATATTCATTTAGTTTAACTTGAAGTACTAAAATTACAAAAATTAAATAAAGTAACACTAATAATATCAAATAAAAAAATAAAAGCTTTAGAGATATATAAAAATACAATTAATAAAAAAAAATCATTCATTCATTCATTCAGTCATTCATTCATTCATTCATTCATTGGAACTGTTTATTGAACTGTTAACAACATATTCTGTGAACAAAATAGAAAATAAATGTAATGTGCCAAATATTATATAGTAGGCTTTATAGGTTAAATATATAAAGACACAATAAAAGGTTTAAAACTATATTTAGAATCAGCATTTTAAAATTACAATGATTTTATTTATTTATTTATTTATTTATTTATTTATTATATTTTCTTTGTTGTTGTTGTTGTCGTTTTATACAAAGTCATAGAAATCCAGTGATTTGAGACATTTTTAACAAACATTTTTCCCCATTTGTTTTGTTTTTATTGTGTCTAATTGCTGTTTTATTAATGTCTTTGCATTTGTTTATATTGTGTAAATTTCACATTCTTATCCATCAGTTAAGTTTTTAATACTATAAACTACATGCTGCTTCCTATAAGGCTTTATCAGCAAATACCACACGTCTTCATGTGTGTACAGGTTATATGTTAGAGGACAGATTTGTGTTTTCTGCCATGTTTGTTGCTCTTGTAAGCAGGCACAGGTTGTGCTAGATAGTTGCTCAGTATCAAGCCTCAATCTTGTTTATTTAGTATGCTGTCAGAGATAGTATGAGGATTGATAGTATGAGGATGGGGTTTGCTTGGCAGGGGTTGTGCGTTAAGATCAGCCTCTAGCTGCTATTAAATTATCCAGCATATTTCTCTCACTGGTAGCTTTTCAAATGAGCTATAATGCCCTTTGAAGCACCCATCAAAATAAGTATTATCTTCTTTATAAGCTTGACTTTTTGTCCTGAAAAGGCCTGTGAATGCATCTCACTATGTGTGTGTTTGCATTCATGCATCCATTACACATCCACACATTTTGCTGTCAGCTTAATGTATTCAGTTGGTGCAATTCATTATAAAGAAAATAATGGTAAAAATATTAACACAATTAATCATGCCCCCAACTTGAATAAATATTTATAATAATAATAATAATATTAATAATAATAATTATTATTATTATTATTATTATTATTATTATTAAAAATATATAAAAATATTATTACATATTAAATTATTAATTATTCTTACATATTAAAAAAAATATTAGACCTTAACAATTTAATATTGAACAATTTAAGGGTTTGTGAATGTCATATCGTTGTAAGTTATGTGGTTTCTGTTAGAAATGAATGAATATTTGTTATTGAGGTTTGGAGGATAACTATTGAGTTACACATTAAATTATTAAATAAATTAATTATTAAATTATTGTCCATGTGTATTTGGGAGAAAAAAAAAAAAAAAAAAAAAAAAAAAAAAAAACCTTAAATGTCCAATAAAGCTGTTTATAAGAATACACTAAAGACAGATTAAAATTCTATTAGTTAGTAATTGAAAACTAGCTTAACAAGAAATCTGTAGTTGCCTTGACATTAAATCAATTTATTTTAATCATTTTATTTAATATCACTGAATCAACTTAAATACATTTGATCGTAATTACAGGATATTATTTATTTATTTATTTATTTATTTATTTATTCATTCATTCATTCATTCATTCATTCATTCATTTATTCATTTATCAACATAAGACATTATTTATTTATTTATTTATTTATTTATTTATTTAATTGTTCCCTTAATTCATTTATTATTATTATTATTATTATTATTATTATTATTCATTTTTTTATAGTGCCTCTTGGTCCAGGAACATATCCTATTTGGTAAAATCACTTTCATGCAATACATAGGTCTTTTAAGCAGGAAAATGCTTTCATTGAAACATGCAGTACATGTCCAGAACAGAGGGCATCGTCATTGTAAGTAGTGCAGTATATCACTTTTTTATATAATCTGTATGTGTGTGTTTGTTTATTTATTTATTAACAACTAATTTTTAGTTCCCATTGATAAAGGAGTATGTCCTTTTTGGCAATATCATTACACCAGGGAAATGTTTTTCCAAAACAGTGGACCTCATCGCTTTGAGTGAACGTGTGCTGGTATTGTTGTTGTTAAGGTTGCTGTAGCAGAGGGGTGTTTGAGTTCTTTCCTATTAAGAGATATCATGTTTTAAAAACCCCTCGGGCATTCTCTGGGGTTACTGTCAACAGTCCCCAAGCTGTGCCGAGATTTCCAAGGTCAGAGGCAGAGCCGTGTTCTCTGGGGAGTCATTACTGCAGCCTGTCTGCTGTGGGGGTAAGATGAATGGAGCTGCGCTCAGTGTACTCAGCCTCGCCTTCATCACCGCCACATCAAGGCCTTCTCTATCAGCGCTCATCTGTATCTCTCAACGCATATCTCTCTGCTCTTTAAACTCCCCCTCCCATCGTTTACCTCACCACGCCGTGCACTGCGTTCCCGGTCCAGCACCTGTTTCGGATCCGTATGTGCGCAATCTTTAAAGCATTTTCAGGTTTATTCCTTTGTGTTTATGACTGAGGCTGTTGCTGTTTCATTTTCTAGGAAAAATACAGAGATGAAATAAGATAAATCTACTCACCGTCACCTGCAGCCAAATGTTTTGCATCCTTGACTTTTCTGCAGGGAATAGCATCAAATATGCACATGCAAAAGCGTTGGAGGGAGAGAGCGAAAGGGAAAAGAAAGTCTTTAAGTGAGCTGTTACATATCTTTGAGGTGTGAAGTGAGTGTTTCTTTTGAAAGCCACCCCCATGTTCTTCTTCATCCTTGAAAAGGGGAGGGATACGGAGAAAAACAGACATGAGGTGAGCAAGAACGGCTGCCCCTTTTGAACAGGACACTTGCTTGACAGGTTTGAGTGGGCGAACGGGAAGGTTAGACGATTCTTTTCACTATTTTCAGCCCTGGAGAACTGATTTACCTTTCTCGCATCTGTACTGCCACTTTTTTTGAGTGCTTAGTGTCATAAAGGGTATTTTTACATGACTTTTGAAAACAGCAGGTACCTCACATTGTAAAAGACTTTGCTGCAGAAACGAAAGGTTGAAACAAGTTGAAAGTTTGTGTGTTTGTTGGCAAACTTTGTATTTTTAAAGTTTTAAGACTTGAATAGCTTCTTAAATAGCTTATATAGTATTAAAAATACTTTTTAATTTATTGTTTTAATTAATCATTATCCACAGAGCAAAGAGTGGTCATGTCCTTGTATAGCATTTTACATTCATTTATATTTTAAAGTATAATATGTAGGTTTGAAGTGAGATTTTTATTTATTTTTTTTAATTAATACTTTTATACAACAATGATTCATTAATTTAATGAAAACTGACAGTAAAGACTTTTATAATGTTACAAAAGTTACAAAAAATCTGTTTAATTTCTTATTCACCAAATAATCCTAAATAAAAAAAAATAAAAATAAATAAATAAAAGTATCACGGGCTGTATGAAAATATTAAGCAACAAAATTGTTTTCGACATTGATAATAATCAGAAATGAGCATCAAATCATCATATAAAATGATTTCTGAAGGATCATGTGACACTGAAGACTGGAGTAATGATGCTGAAAATTCAGCTTTGTGTCACAGGAATAAATTACATTTTATAATATATTAAAATAGGAAACAGTTATTTCAAATTGTAACAATATTTCACAATACTATTGTTTTTGCTGTGTTTTTTGATCAAATAAATGCGGGCTTGGTAGGCCTAAGAGACTTTCAAATCTTAAATCAAATCTTTTTCAAACATTTGAATGGTAGTAAATACCAATTTAAATGTTTAACATTATCTTCAAAATCACAGGACTGATTTTTCCACTTTTTTATTAATTGTGTCTAGCCATGTAAATATTTGCATTTGAAACGATTCAATTAAATTACAATTATCTTGTAAATGAAATGATGCATCATGAAATCTGAAATGTAATCATGACTTGATTAAAAGTTAATAATGTTACAAAATATGCTGAAGACACAATGTAGAAGTCCATTTTTGGAAACAAAATGAATTTACATGCAATTTCCTATTCACTGTCAAATCAACAGACTGTGATACATTGGTATTTTTACACTCCTAATATAGAAAGTTAAGATGGAAAATGAAATTGTTTGGAGTGAGACAGAGAAAACACTTTGTACAAAACACAGGGCAGATAGAAAACTACATCTCATACATGAGCATCACAGCTAAACATGTCTGGAGCACATACACTACTGGCTACAACCAGAAAATGTGATTTAATGTTGTATTTAACATCGTTTTGGGATTTTTCTCCTACAATTGTCATTGGATGTCATCTGTAGGAGAAAGGGCGAGCATCACTATGACTGTTGGTCATATATGATATGATCCAATTGTACTTGGAGTTAGAGATATAAACAAACCTCTGCAACTTTTGCATGGGAGGAGTGAGCATGGTTCATAGAAGAGGGTGCTTTGCATTTTGTGTGGGGAATGTGTGCAGTCAGTGTGGCGTCAGTTCCCTTGGAGCAATTTGAGTCAAATGTTCCTCGCATGAACATTATGACAATAGGTCGGGGAGCATTGAGGGTAGCAAGTAATGATATCTGAACCAGTAGTCCCCTGCTACCTGCTCAACAACAGAAACATTAGAAAATCCACTGACTTATATTTTATATCAAACTTTTCTTTGTTTTTCCATTTCGTGGGAGAACACAGCAAAAGCTGATTGTGTCAAACTATTTGGCCTTGTTGAACTACAGGGAATAGAATATTAGAAGGTCAAAACCAGATCTAAAAGCAGTCTCTCACTGGTAGCTTTTCAAATGAGCTATAATGCCCTTTGAAGCACCCATCAAAATAAGTATTATCTTTATAAGCTTGAATTTTTGTCCTGAAAAGGCCTGTGATAATGGCGATGCCTGACTAATAGGACACATTGGGGCCTGCTGTAAATCTGCAGTATTAAGGATTCTGTCAGTGTCAGTCATAAATTGATGCACACTCCTCACACACAAGCTTTATGAACGAGAAATTGGTCCACTAAATGAGTAAAAAAGAAACGGCTCGTATATTCGATGAGAGGAGAGTGACCACTCATCCCTTTCGAAAGGACAAAAGAGCTGCAATAAACTATGATTCAGACAAACAAAAGCACTTAATGACATACCAGAATACTCCCATGCTGATATAAGTATGTCTCAATAATAGAATCATAAATGACAGCTATTTTATTTATTTATTTATTTTTACATTAAATGGAGAGCAAATGGAGAAATGTACTTAATTTGTTCACAAGACATTTGTTATTATTATCAGTGTTGAAAGTGGTTGTGCTGCTTAATATTTTTTTTGTGGAAACTGATGCATTTTTTTTCTGGAGTCGTCAATAGAAAGATTGAAAGAAACATAGAAATAAAAAGATTTTTTTAATTAATTTAAAAATGAATTTAAATAATAAAACAGTCTGTCTGTGTGTGTGCAGCAGTTGGGTTGGGTTTAATGAATTGAATCCTGTTCTTCAATTGATTAGCAACAGTCGACCTGCGGAACTAAAGCATCAGCAGCACTAGAGTCCATAATCCTCTGTCCTGCACTGCAGTAATTGAGGTATTACACCTACGCAAGAGTGAGAGTAGAGAATAAGATTACTTTTTTATCACTTATGCTGTAGCACCTCTTCACTTTTAAGTGGTTTTAATAAAAGCATCTGCTAAATCCTCACGTTACATTTTTTTTAACGCAAACCAAGAAAGTGTGTATATTAAAAAACATGCTTTATTCTTGATCAGTTACCTTTTCTGCAAGTTACATTTTTATGCAAAAATCGGCAATATTTTGTCTAGAACACAAGTTACTCAATATTAACTTCTTGTTTCTTGAGCTATTATATAAAAGTAATAACAAATGTCTCATTTAGTTTTAACAATACATTTTTGAATGATTGACACTCTTGCTTGTGTGATATTGCTTTGATAAAAGGTTTGCTAGTCATACCTTTTCATAATCTGTGTCAAAACATCTGAATTTTATATATCATTTAAACGGCCTTGATTACATCATCATTCTCAGTTTGTGATTCATTTATGATATATATATATGTATGTGTGTGTGTGTGTGTGTGTGTGTGTGTGTGTGTGTGTGTGTGTGTATGTATGTATGTATGTATGTAAACCCGTTCTATAGATATATGTTCTATACCCATTCTATACATACGTATATGTGATAAACGAGTTAAATAAAAAGTAACCTTAAAGTAATCAAAAAGTAGCCAGATTAAGTTACCAACTACAGTTTTCATTATGTAATTTGTAATCAGTAACAGACTACAATTTGTATGAAATGTATGTATGTATGTATGTATGTGTATGTGTGTGTGTATATATATATATATATATATATATATATATATATATATATATATATATATATATACACACACACACAGTGATGTTTCATGAAGTAGAAAACTGTTTAGGCTAAATTTATCTTGCTTTATTTATAATAAATCTTCATGACTTTTCTTTTACAGTTAATAGTTGAGTGCCAACTAATTATTATAATACACATGTGGCACCAAGAGCCACACACACATCATGCACATAGAAACACTCATAGGCCTCATGGGAAAGCAGCAAAATAATGACAAGACACCTCTGGCAGCTTAATTACTGCACACATCTGTCAGCATCACATATGGAGCAGGTGCCATCACCCGAGACAAAGTTCCTTTCAGTGCTTCAGATATTAAAGAAAAACACAGGAAAGAGTGTACCTGCTTGACTTTGGGAAACATTACTTTCTGGTCTTTCTGTGAGCTATGAGTTAATTGAGAAGTATTAAAGCGGACAGAGCTGAACTGTATTTGGGGCAGTGCTTTTGCTTTCTAACTTGTGCAGAACTTTTCTATTAAACACTGCTTCTCTTTCTAGGTCTCACTTGATTATCTAAATGTAAACTTCGAAATGATTAATATCACTTTCACTTTATTTTTAGCTTTATATACTTACTTACTCAATCCTCTTCGTCTCACGTGAGACATAAGGCCGCATTTTAGCTTTATATGCAAGAATTTTAAATGGAATTCAAAGACCATTTAAAGATAAACTTGATAATCTATCTCTAACTCCATCCAAGATAATCTATCTGTCCATCCACACACCCACCTACCCATCTTTGATTTTTCTGACTGACACATAAAGCAACCAATCACAAAACCAAGAAAACTCTGGGACATTTTTTAAAGAGTCTATGTAGTGAACTTCACATACTTCATATACTTTTGAAAATCCAGCCTTTAGTTGATCCTGATTAGTGCTTATCGTTGTATAAATGTGACGGCTTCTTCTTCCATGAGGGGGTTTAGCGTTTTGTGGGGGTTTGGACCTTTAAAGAACATGACACGTCTCCCGAAAATCAGATGACGACTTCAAAACTTCTGAAGTGTTTCCAATTTTGTGTGCCATATGCATTAGACTTTCAGCCAATGGTCCATGGCTGTGACTTCTGAGACTGAGATGTCAAGAGATATCAATAGTGATAAAATTGCCAACATGTCAATCAAAAGTCAGAGGTTTCAATATTCACTCATATTTCACATCAAGTTCTCTCTATATTAGTTTATCTGAGCTATGTTGTCCACATTTTATGCATTCGATCTGTCAATAGTTCTCTCATGTATATCTATCTTTACTTCCCAAACATTTGGAGAATATCTGAGACAAAGCTGCTCAATGAAACATAACTGTGAGCTCCATTAATTCTCTTGTCCTCTGGGGCATCAGAACATGATGTAGGCTATTACAAGGTGCTCTTTTATACATTTTGAATGTATGCTCAAAAACTATAACCCTCTCTGCTCCTACATCAGCCAAGCTCAACGAGTGTAATAAAAAAAGATTTAAAACCGTTCATTCAGACAGCGCTAACTCATTTAGTTTTGTACAACAGTACCGCTTTAACCACAGGATTATCAAAGAGCGCATGGCGACAAAGGTGACGCAATCCATGCGACATCCTTCAATCTTCATGCATTATGCATAGAGCACTGTCAAAAGATGACCAGTAAAATGCAGAAAATAAACCAGAAAGTGCAATAGACTGTTTTATAAGATATATATTATATTCCACAGGGAATATGAAAGCTTTCATTTGTTGTACATCTTAAAAAATGAAACTTTGAAGAAATCGATGCTATTGTTGTCTCACGAATGTGTGAAATAGGACCATGACCTCCTTCCAACATCTCTCTTCGACATACTACACCCTAAAGCACTAAGTGCTCCAAATCTGGACAGGTTTACAATAGGAAAGTCAGTGACCAAGGTTAATGTGGATCAGTGATATCCCGCAATTTTCTCACAAAGCACTGGCTGTAGACAGCTGTCAGGGATTTAATCATCTGTCCAAGCGCACACACATGAAAGCACCCCAGCCAAGCATGGGGCGTAGAGGACAATACATTTCTTGGACTCCAAAATCCCAGTACAATTATTCTCATGCTGACTTCACATGATTTGTGAGAAGACTGTTCTTGCTATCAAGGTAAAAATGAGTAAAACTTATGGGAGTTTATGTGCAATAAGAAAACTGCATTAATTTAGTATGGGGTAAGTAGGATTGGATTAAATTAGAAAAAAAAAAAATAGTAGAGGCATTTTTATTGTATATTTTCATGAGGTTATGCACTAACAAAGACAGCATGTGATGAGTGATAACCATCCTACAACAAAAAGGGCATCAAAATTGTGATTAAGAGAGTAGTAAATCCAGATGCCTCAGGGAACTTTGGTTGAAGGTTGGGATTTACTTGTTATTGAATGGCTATGAAAACTGTTTATGCAAAGCCAACATCAACCTTGACGATTGGCATAAAAGGTAAATTCATCCATGGCCATCCCATAAATATTTCAGTTATTTTGTCAAGGTCCAGAGCAATGCAGTGAAAATTGTCTTATTTATCTACACAAACTGATGCACGAAATGTCCGTACTTGACTTTAACCTTTTTATTTTTTCTTTCTTTCTTTTGCTTTTATACTGCTCTTTGATATAGAGTCTAATATGGTCATAAGGACTCTTCACTGTTTTATAGCCTCTCCAGGTTTTCAGTTGGTTTCAGATGAATCCGTCTTTCGAATGAGACGTTAAACCGAGGACCTGACTCTCTGTGGTCATTAAAAAATCCCATGGCACTTCTCGTAAAGAGTAGGGGTGTAACCCCGGTGTCCTGGCCAAATTCCCTCCACTGGCCCTTATCAGTCATGGCCTCCCAATAATCCCCATCCATTGAATTGGCTCTATCTCTCTCTCCTCTCCACCTGTAGCTGGTGTGCGGTGAGCGCACTGGCACCGTTGTCCTGTAGCTGCCGTCGCATCATCCAGGTGGATGCTGCACACTGGTGGTGGTTGAGGAGAGACCCACTGATCACTCGCACAGGTGTTTCCCCTTAGCCAGCCCATTTAACCACTTCGAGACTCTCAGTATACGGGAAGTCTTGTTTTGCCACGGCTAACATTTTTAAGCATTTGTATTCTGTTGTTTGATTTCCCTGTGTATGATCCTGGACTGTTCTACCTCTCTTGATTCTCTGATGCCTGCCTTTGTGATCTGGTTTTTGGATATCTCTCTCTGTGCCCTGACTGCTGTCTGCCCCGACTCTAGCTTGATTATTGTTTATAATATTGGATTACCTGTAATCCCTGACGCTGTTGATCGACTCTTGCACGTCTGACTCTGAGATTGTTTTAATAAAAGCTGCAAATGGATCCGAATGCCTCTGACCCATCATTACAATATCTCTGAATTTTGAAAATTTGGTACCGTCTGAGACATCAGTCTCTTCTGAAACAGTTTTTGACTTTCTGGTTTTGAACATAAATTTAAGGGTTCATCCTTATCATTTAGATTGAGTTACAGGCTAATGCATCTTATCTTGTGTGTTTGTTATGGTTGGATGTGGGTCCTGGTCTGTATCAAAAACTAACTTAAGACAACGACTATGGCTGTAGGCCAAAGAAAACTGAATCGCCTCATATAAAAAGAAGGATTGTTAAGACGCTTTAAACTCTTAGCTAAAGTTAAAAGTATTATTAATTACAGCCTTAAATGTCATCCATTCACTTCCATAATTTCTTGTATGGTTTCACGGTTCACGCTGCTCACTGACTCACCCAGCAGCTTTCGACTTGCTGTTCGCTAGTCAGAGTCAGAGTCAGGCCCCTTGGGTTCAGCCGATAAGGCTGTAGTAGCAGGCTGATAAATGGCACAGGCCCAGTGTTGGTCTGTATCTGTTTTGACAGCAGCCTCACACTTTCTCCAGGCTTTGTGAATGTGTGGAGATTACCACAACATACACCAATGAATTTTAATCTACCTGTCTTCTGCGCTTCCCTAATGAGAGGCAGGCTCCTGTGTGCATAAGCAGCTCGCTGAACCATGGACACGACAAACTCTGAAAACATCACATAGAATATTAACTGTTTGGGAGAATAGTACACAATCACACTCGTCTGTGTTCAGAGCAAGCGCAAAATCATGGCCTTCACATGTCAGGATATCATGAGTAATATACATAGTTAAACACTTAGTGCTTATTTATTAATAGCTAAGAGTTGTAAGGTGTTCTGTCAGATGTCTGGCTGTGAAACAGGTTTTTATTCGTTTTTTGATTGTCATTACCAGATGGTAACCAGATGTCATTACCAACTGGTTAAAGTTTCAGCAGGAATAGCCCCTGTTGGTAACTACACTATTATAGCGTAGGGCAGAAGGATGTTTTTAGATTGGCGGCATTCTAAAGAAGAGAGAATAAGTTTTTACAAACAACATATAAATAGCGCAAGCCATTATAGTAGATGTTTCACTAGTGCGCATATGTTTTTAGGGTTCTTAACAGATTTTTCCCTGTTTGCTCCAAGAGTGATCAATCAAATTTGTTGTAAGATTCATGAAAAAGTTTAAGAAAAAGAAGTGTTTGCTTTTTTCATAAGACAAATTGTGCAGTCATTAGTAGGCAGGAGACTAAGCTACATTTGCAAACCATCTCAATGAAATTCCCTTTCAATCTAGTAGAGGTCACTGCAACATATGGATGTTGAGAATCTATCAGTCGCTCACATTTATGATTTGAATACATTATTTCTGTAGGTGGCATCTCATTAGTTCACTGCGAGAGCTTCACCTATAGGGCACACATGAGGATATTTCATTCTATTGTCAATTTTGGGTGGACCAAAAGTTTAATGTATTCAATTGCCATGTGTGTATTTTATCCATTATCCTGTTTTATATAGATTTTATAGCAATGTCAAACCTGGTTAAATCTGTGGTGCTTAGTGATTGATTTTTAATGAATACAAACTGCCTGGCAACTGCACATTTCGACTACGACTTTTTTTCCTTGTAAGAAAACTTGATTAGAACAAGTAGTTGGAGTTGTCCTCTAACCCAGGTGTGCTGATTAGTAATCATAAGTCACAGCAGTCTCAGGTTCTGATTTACTGAGAAGGCCTTCCTGTTATTGAACTTCCTGCTGTTATGAACTGACAGGATACGTTCCACTCGCCTGATAGTGTCCTGCAAAGTGGACTTCATAGAGTATTTGTCTAAAAAATATTCCAAACTGTACATTTTCTGGACCGAATAATACATTTCTTTTCAGTGATATATTAATCTTCTTTAAGAAACATGATTATGATGTCATACTTCTGACTGTGCAATCAAATTAACAAATTTTAAAGCAGTATCGGTTAAGCTATGGATTGATTTCAACTAAGTGTTCACGTAGCCTCCTATGACAAACTTTTGAATATCGTAGCCTCTCCTTCTGTAATGTCCTGAACTTGTGGTAATAGAAGTGAAGGCAGTGTCAAAGTTTTAATGTCAGTCAATGAGTGATAGTGAAAAGAGTCATTACTCTCAGTCCACTGAGTTCATTATTGCCTCTCGCTGTAATAACCATATATCAGAGACTCTGTAGTTTGGAGCTCCGCCACTCATTCGCTCCCGTTCTATATTTATTGATTCATGGTGTAAGGTCAGACTTCCAGGTCAAGTCATAAACCTCGTAATGTTTTATTAGTAGGAAACCTTGCGCATGCAGGAGAAAATCAATTTATTCAATGATGCTGGTGTCATGCCAAATCTAAAACCATGTTAAGGGATAATTGCTGATCAAAAAACCTTTTTTATTTTGTACCAAATCATAAAACAATCACAAAAAGTACTTCGTAATATTTCATATAGTTTGTCTTGATATAATACAGTAGTATGAATTCTGCTATGTGTGTGTGTGTGTGTGCGTGTGTGTGTGTGTGTGTGTGTGTGTGTATGGTGGCATCAAAAAATAAAAATACAATTAAAAAAAACAATAAAAAATCAAAAATTGTAAGAGCATAAAATCGTTCCACTTAAGTCAGGCAGAAAATGAGTAATGTCTACCGGGTCCACGTGATGCAAAATATCATTACAAGGTCGCAAATAAGTATATAAGTTTTAACAGAACAGAAATAATAATAACCAGTTTCTGGGACTGTTGAATCAATTTTTTTTTAATTTGTTTATTTATTTTCTTTACTTTTCTTCACTTACTTAAGTGACTATGTGACATGTAAGCTAAATATGGTAACCCATACTTGAAATTTGTCCTCTGCATTTATATTTTAGAAGGCTATTTATTTACGTAATCTGAAATCTGAGACATAACAGTATATAGACTAACAAACTTTACTTTTAAGATCACCAGTACAGTGTCAGTTGTCGCCAAACCTGCAGATGAACTCTGAGGCAGTTTGGGTAGTTTGGGTCCTGGCCTTCCTTCGTAGCTGCTTTGCCTGAGACTGCTGTTTGAGGATCTCCTCAAAGTTGGATAATCAATTTTGCAGAGTCTGTCTCCCCTGGAGTCTGTACACTGTATTTGGACCAAAACTGAATATTATCCATAAGTATTGGTATTAGTCTTGTCTACGTTTGTTGTCCTGTGTATTGTAATACTGTTGATGGACAGCTTGGTGAAGGTATGCCCCTTTTGAGACATACTCTCAAACTGGAGACAGACGGTCAGTATAATACAAAAATGGTTTGCAGAATCTGCTCTGCAAAGCAGGAGTCAGCATCATGCTTTCTGTTGTGCTGCTTTTTTAGGACAGCACTGAGAGATCAGAGGCAAAGAGCAGCAGTTGACTGACTCTTTCTACAAGATCCACAAGATATGAAAGACTCAGAAAATTCTGAACTGTAAGTGCAGCATGCTGTGTAGCTCTTTTCACTGGACTGTATCACCACAGGTTTACTTCAGTTCATTTTCCTAATATAATCCACACTTCAATGGCATCACATTGTGCAGTTATGTTATGCTGACGTATCCCTTGATGATAGTTATGGGATATTTTGTAGTAAACTGCCCACCCCCCAGCGACCATAATGTAAGTAAAGCATTATGGTCGCTGCTTTGTTTTCATCTTGTGTTCTCAATGGCCTTAATCTTCTACTAAATGACATAATGGATTTGGAAATCAAAGCAGGAGCCTGATGTTCAAAGGATTATCTAAAAGTGCTTTATAGCATCTCATAGAAATCAGATGTTTAGGTAACTCGACTGTTCTCAATGAGAGGAAAGATATCATATCAGCTCTCAGAAGTATTTCAGTACACAATAGCAGTATTTCACAATGAACAAAACCATATTGTCTTCTGTAGAGCTGTTTTACAGTTGAATTGAATTGAGTTTTTAATGATTAATTAACATTGCAAAATTAACTGTTATTAAACTGAACTGAAGTTAATAAGTTAATACTGAAGTTAATAAGACTCTCGGTGAATGAATCTTTAGTACAAGTGTATTTTTGTCTTACTGACAGATTTGAATAGTAAAAACTGATAAAAATGTTCAAGTGCAGTTATATTCAAAATACAATACAAGTCTTAATAATAATAATAATAATAATAATAATAATAATTAATAATAATTTGTTACATTTTATATAGCGCTTTTCTGGGTACTCAAAGCGCTTTACATAGAAGGGGGGAATCTCCTCATTCACCACCACCACTTAATATTAATAGTAAGTTATAGCAAGTTCTTACGTAAATATATCTTGTTTTAAGGCATTTTAGATTTTTAACTGGAAAACAAGTCATAAAGACTAATTAAAAGTAAGTTTTTCATGCACATACTGTTTTTCAGCTCCACTCTTATAAGGTAGTAGAGAGAAGACAATAAGTTTGTATTGAAATGCTCTTGTGAATTGTTTACAGTTTAATGTCTTTATCTACCAGTTTCATATGTGGTTGGCTATATTTAGTATTCCAAAACATTGAATACCATGTATGAGGGGTGCAAAATGGTGAAAAATGAAGCACATATTATTCCTTTACGAAGATGATTGGCATGGAATGAATGATAATTTCAATGACTGCGAGGCATCACAGCTTGAGTTCTGTGAACATATGTGTATGATTTCGGAACACAGTCAATGCAAAGGCTCAGAGACACTGTTCATTAAATGCTATAACACTCAAAATTCATTAAAACCACACAGAAACTGAGTGTTTATCAAGAATCAGAATATCCTCATTTACCATAATGCTCCTCTAAATAGCGCTCCTGCGGAAAGGTGTTTTGTGACATACCTAATTAATAGTGCAATTTAATTTCATTGTTGTGTTTTGAACTATCTCTAAATAATATTGCAAGCATGC
This sequence comes from Spinibarbus caldwelli, assembly GCA_039654775.1. Classification (NCBI taxonomy): domain Eukaryota; kingdom Metazoa; phylum Chordata; class Actinopteri; order Cypriniformes; family Cyprinidae; genus Spinibarbus; species Spinibarbus caldwelli. The sequence goes on from CM077225.1 coordinate 7,105,060, forward strand.
AGCATCATTTAAATCAAATAAATGTTTAAAAATATTTTACTGTTTTGAAAGTTGGACCCATTTTCATGCTAATAAGTGTTTAATCTTTACAATTATTTCATTTGATATAGAAAGAAAATGGAAAGCACCTGAGGCCATCCAAAATGAAGATGAGTTTGTTTCTTCATCGATTCTGAGAAATTTATCAATACTTCACTTGCTCACCAATGGATCCTCTACAGTGAATGGGTGCCGTCAGAATGAGAGGCACCCATTCACTGCAGAAGATCCATCAGTGAGCAAGTGATGTAATGATAAATTTCTCCAAATCTATTCAGATGAGGAAACAAACTCATGTACATCTTGGATGGCCTGATAGTCAATAAGTTTACAGTCATTTTTCATTTTTGAGTGAACTATTCCTTTAATTCCTTTAATTAAATCATATTCCTTTAAATACTGTATAGTGACTACTCTGAAACTATTTAATTTCACAAGTAATTACAAAGAAATGTCAAGTGAAATTATGAAGAAATAGTATTTTCTTGTGAAACTTTCTCCAATTATCTTTGTTTTATTTACAACGTCGAAAAATCATTTTTACAGTGTAACTGCTGGTAACTCCTCTGATGATACATTCTATTTCACATACTCAGCTCATGCATCAGCATTCGTCAAGAATATCAGCATATGTTCTCTCAAGCTGTTTATCTGTATCCCGTCTACAGGATCAGGCGACATGAGCTGTTCCTGCTACATTAAGTGCAAAACTCTTTTCAGGGTTAGAAGGAAAGAACGGTGGCAGAAAATTGGCTGGGACGAGTCTGATTAATACAAATCACTTCCACCTGTGTCTCACCAGCAGGTGATGCCTTGCTGCCCACTGAGAAAATCCAAAAGAATGAGCTAATCAATCAGATGAAAAAATATTTTATGTTAGAGAGATTATAGTGATTCACAGTAACCCAGAAAACATTTGTGTCACTGTAGGAATGATGACACGTACTGTATTTGGGTCTGTTATATATTTTATATGCCAAAAATGTATTATGCTTTTGGCCATTAGAAAATAGAAGATAGATAAGAGTTGGATTTTCAGGCCTAGAAAAGTGAAAATTAATCATATATATATTTATTTATTTATTATTTTTATCAGTTGTTATATTATAACAGAAAACAGTTACTTTAATCTGTAATAATATTTCATAATATCAGGTTTTTTTGTAATATACTATGATAATACTATGTCATTCTTTGATGCATGGTACAATTATTTAATATTAATATATTATTTAATTACTTAATATTAATTAATATTACTATATTCCATGTGTCAGGACTATTTGTTGTGTTTTCATTCCCCATGTGCTCTGTGTGACCTAGTTTTCCCTCATGTTTGATTGTGTCATTATGTTCAGGTGTGTCTATTCATTATGCTCATTTATGTTCCCCATATAAGTTGCATTCAGTTCAGTGTTTCTTCGTCCGGTCTTGTCTATGTCTACGTTACCTGTGTGTGTGAACCCTGTCTACCTGGTATGGATTACCCTTATGTGGATTATTAAAGACTGTTTAGCGTTATCCTTTTTGTATTCGTGCGCTTCTCCTGCACCACACCGTGACAGAAGACCGGACCTTATAAAGTAAAGCAGCGTTTTTCCCCACTCATGTTGTTTTTTTCATTTTTGTCAGTTTTTGTTTTGTCTAATCATGGATGACCCTGCCATCCTCGTCCTCCTGCTGGAGTAGGGGGATCGCTCTCTCGAGGACCACAATAACGACTTTGTGTTCCTCGCCAACCTCACACATAACCCGGACAGCTGCCTTTGCTCATTCTATTATGCTGGACTGAACGCCGCCCCACGAGCGCAGCTGTCCGGGGAGGGTCCTCGAGAAAGCCTCACCACCTTCATCGAGTGGGTGCTGGTGTCTTGTAAGTCACATCTGACCGTGGACATCGCGGACGACGACGCCAGCCCCACTCCTGACCCAGAGCCCAGCCCACCATCACCCCGCATCACGGAGCACAAGTCTGAGCCCACCGCTGACGAAGAGCAAGTGCGACCAACGAGCCATCGCCTATAGGAGCGACAATGCTGAGGATCGCCGCGGAGCCAGAGCCAGAGCCTCATGTGACGTCAGTCCAGGTGCGAGAGCCAGCAACAGAGCTCGCCACGGGGGAGAATGCTGTGGACAGCAAGAGCACAGAGGGAGGCTCCGCCCACTGTACCATGGCTGAGGGTGCGCTGAGCTCAACTGACTGTGTATTACCTGCCCTTTTCCCATCATCATCTGCCTGCCCTGAACTGTCTGCCTGTTCTGAGATGACCATGGAGGTCATAATTGAACTGTCTGTCTGCCTTGATCCGTCTGTACCTCTGGTAATATTTGTCTGCCCTGAATCACCTGCCAGTGCAATAACGACCACGGAGGTCGTTCCCCTGTCGCTGGTGCTCACGGTGCTGGAAGTAGCCTTGTGGTGTATGTGGGCAGCACACACCGTTCCTAAGCCCCCTTAGCATCCTGAACTCCCGCCCACCCTCCCTCCCTCTCCTGCCTCCTCCTGTCATCCCTGCTTCACCATCACCACCGCTGTCTCCTGTCAGCCCCTCTGCTCACCTTCAGCCCACCATCTGTGCGGTGGGATTGCCGCGGGTCTGCCAGTCTCCATCGGCGTCATGGCTGGAGGATCCCTTGTCTCTGCCTCCAGACTCTTTGTCCTGGACTCCGCCTCGGCCCTTCGACCCAGTGGCTTCACCATGGATCCTAGCTCCCTCCTCTCCGCCATGGCCCATCAGTCCACCAGTTCCGCCGGGCTCCCTCGTCCCTCCGACTCTTCCTTGGTCAGTCGTCAACCATCCGCCGCCTCGGGACTCCACTCCTCTGGCTACACCTTGTCCCTCCGTCCCTCTGGCTCTGTCAGGTTTCTCCTTCCCTCCGGCTCCACCTTGGTCCTCTGTCACTCCGGGTCCACTGCGGCCTTCCGGATCCCCGCCTCCGCCTCGGTCGCCGGTGCCATCTGCTCTGCCTTGGCCCTCCGGAGCCTCCCCGTCGCCCTGGCTCATCAGCTCTCCGTCTCCACCTCGGGCTCCACCACCACCTGCTCCGCCACCGTCGGTCAGCCCCCTGGAGTCGTCAGCACTTCCTCCACCATGGCTCCTCCCTCCGTCAACTCCACTGTGCCATCATGGCTGCGGCCTGGGTCCCTTCTGGCTCCTCCTGCTCCAAGTCCCTCCTGTCTCCGTCCTGGCTCCTCGCTCCATGTGATCCGCCCTGGCTCTTCTTGTTTCCTCCCTGGCTCCTTCCTCCATCTCCACCCTGGACTCTGTTAGTTGTCCTCCTCCCGGGTGTCCGTCCTCCGCCCGAACCTCCTCCAGTGTTGTCTGCCTGCCTTCCTGCCAGCCCTTAGCCATCCCCTGTCACCATCCCACATCCACTCCTTCATCCTCCTCCTAAGTCCCCCTCCGTCCCTCCCTTTTTCTCTGCGGTGCGAGGTCGCACCTTCCGGGAGGGGGGCGAACTGTCACACCACAGGACTATTTGTTGTGTTTTCATTCCCCATGTGCTCTGTGTGACCTAGTTTTCCCTCATGTTTGATTGTGTCATTATGTTCAGGTGTGTCTATTCATTATGCTCATTTACGTTCCCCATATAAGTTGCATTCAGTTTAAGGCTGTGCGATTAATCGAAATCGCATCGAAATCGCGATTTGAGACGTTGCGATTTTCTAATCGCAAAGCCTGCGATGTGGACGCGATATTACTCTGTTCCAGAGCATATGCGCCTACAGGGTCAGATCGATAGTTAGGCAAATTAAAATTAAAGAAAAACGTATGTAACTTCAGCTTCAAAATGACAGACAACGAACAAAAAAAGGTAATTTGCAAGAGCTGCGTCACAACGTATATCAAGAGGTCCTTTATCGGTTCTGCTTTCAGTACTGGAGAACATAAGATACATCCTTAGATGATTTTATTAGTACATGAACGTTATCTTACACACTTTATCTCCCCAACAGATTAATTTGAAATAAGTTTATAATGCATGTTGGCTATTCCCAATTCAGAAGACCGCACACACAGCCTAATGCTTCTCATACTCTCTCCTGTCTGCCCCACGCGGCGCGAATCCCACGTCACGGATGAGCTGTTCACACTTGCCGCACTCACGCAGCCTGTTTCGTGATGCTCGTTTATACTCGCGATTGGCTCCGCACCGCAATCTTTACGAGCGCATCTGGCAATATGGATGAGACTTGACGCACGCGCGCAACCTGTGTCAGCTCGCGCCTGGCTCCGCGTTTAAAATGAATGTAAATTCAGTCTAACTGCTTGCTAATTTCACTTGGATGAAATGAAACATTCAGCACATTTTCCACTTGTTCTTAAAACCCCAAATACTTAAAAATCAATATAAATCTGACAAATTATAAATAAATCAGCCTATGTAACATATGTAATACTTTAATAATTGACTACAGAAATACAGTTCATTTATATAAAAATTAAACAAATATTTCCTGTGAAATTCAGTAATTAACTAAATTCTGTAAAAGTAGTTATACCATTATAATCTTCCCTGCTGAAAAAAAAATAAAATAAATAAATAAAAACAATAGATCTCCTCCCAAAACACAATAGAAAATTGAATGGGAATTGTATTGGTTTTAACGTAAACTATAATGGTGTCTACTGGTATGTCATGGATTCTTTTGGTGGAATGTAATATGTCAGATGGCAACCAGTAGAACAACAGTAATTCCTACTGGAATAATGCCCAAAACAAAAAGGAATTTTGTAATGGTTTAATGGAAACTGTAAGAATTTCTGTTAATGGTTTCTATTGTTTTGTTTTTTTCAGCAGGGTAACGATACTCATACTGTGCTGCACACTATTGACAATATTGAGCTGAAGCTTGACTTTGTAAATTTAAAATTGAAAATCAAATCGCAATATCTGTCAAAAAAATTGCAATTTGATATTTCCCCCAAATCGCACAGCCCTAATTCAGTTCAGTGTTTCTTCATCCAGTCTCGTCTACGTCTACCTGTGTGTGTGTGTGTGAACCCTGTCTACCTGGTATGGATTACCCTTATGTGGATTACTAAACACTGTTTAGCGTTATCTTCTTCGTATTCGTGCATTTCTCCTGCACCACACCATGACACCATGAATATCAAAGTACCACACCATCACTGTGCCATGGTGATGCCACATTATTTATTGAAACCAATTTTGTTATATTAGATCTTCCTATACTGATTAAGTAAATGCAATACATAGACTTTTTGTGATGTTAAATGGTATTCATATCAAGTCACTAAATATGTGCATATGTTTTCCGATCACATAGCCAAAACGTGTAATGGTTAATACTTATGCCGACTGCAAAGGTGACACAGACATTTTTGTTGTGCTCAATAAAGGCTTGCCATTGGTGAGAAAATAAAAGAAGATTTGTCGTACCATCAGGTTTCAGCTATAGATGATGAGGGGCATTATAATGAAATCAGCAGTAATGTTTTCATCTGTCAGCCCATCAATCCTGGTGTGGTGCTCAGTTAGCTTTTTAATACTGTCATACACATCCTTACTCACGGATCTCTCAGACATCGGGGATTTCTGAATGTCACTTTCATTTCTGATGGTATGCAGGGTTAAATAGAGAAACAAGAAAGAGAACAAGTTTTTAGATTCCAGTTTTAGACAGCTACATCACTATGACTACTTTAGTAACAAACAAACCAAAACTTTTAGGGCTTATCTCTGAACATAGTTCAGAGTAAAGAAACAAAATAACTCTTAAAAGTGTCTGTTCATAGGTACTGCCCACAATAACATGAGCAGGACAAATGTTTCTTCTTTTTTTAAAGACGATTGTCAACTTGATGGATGAAGTATTTTCTTCTACATCTTGAGTTTCTGTGTCTTACACTGAGCATATGGATTCACCGAAAATTAGAAGCAAAACCTCTACCCCCCATGGTCCTAATGTCCATGGTCTAGCAACGTCATTACTGAAATTACAATAAATTAAAGAAAAGGTGTCCTCGTTTGCCATCGTTCTGCTTTCTGTGAAATAAATTAGTTGAGACCTCCGTGAGCAGCACAGCAGTAGGCCGTATTAATATTGTTTCTCTTGGCAGCAGCTCCATGCAGAAATTCCATGAGTCAATGGGACAGACATGCCCACAACATTAAAGGAGTAGTTCACTTTCAGAACAAAAATTTACAGATAATGTACTCACCCCCTTGTCATCCAAGATGTTCATGTCTTTCTTTCTTCAGTCGTAAAGAAATTATGTTTTTTGAGGAAAACATTTCAGCATTTCTCTGCATATAATGGACTTCTACGGTGCCCCCCGAGTTTGAACTTCCAAAATGCAGTTTAAATTCAGTTTCAATGCAGCTTCAAGCAGCTCTAAACGATCCCAGCTGAGGAAGAGTCTTATCTAGCTTAACCTCAAACGCTCATCTTGTCTATCTCTGAACTCTGTTTTCCGGTTCAAGACAGTTAGGGTATGTCGAAAAACTCCCATCTCATTTTCACCTCCAACTTCAAAATTGTCCTACATCGCTGTTTTACCTTTTTTTTTTTTTTTCTTTTTTTGTGTAAAAGGCTTTTGTCCTTCTTTGCATGTTCACTTTGTAAACACTGGGTCAGTACATCTGCAGTGATATAGGACGATTTAGGATGTTTTTGAAGTAGTTGACCTCAAAAACATGAAATGTAAAGGTGGTTAAGAGAGACTTGAATACTGATTCATGAGAATCATGAATACTGATGCAAAAGTGACAGTGAGTATTTCCTGCCAAAGGAAACTAATGGCCATGTGTTTCATACAGGCACACATAAGCATTCTCACATGAATCATTGGACATGTACTTTCTACTCTCACACACAATAATCGGCTTTGTGGTGCTCGGCAGGCACGGGCCAGCTGATGTAGTAGATGGTTCAGGCTGGAGTCAGGAAGGTGTTTGATGGGTGGAAATAGGTGTATTTAATTGCATGTCAAGTCTGACACCTCTGCTGGGGTTAAAGGGCCTGTCTGTTCCTGTGCCTGTTAGCCCTCACAGCTCCTTCAGCCAAGACTCATCACTGTCCCTGGAAATCATCGCTAATAGCACACACACACACACACACGCACACACACACACACAAAAACAATAGATCTTCATTGGTTCTACACAGAGCCTGGAAATGTACACTAGACATCTCAAAACATCACAATAAACATGCAAAAGAAGGAAAAATTACATTTCGAGTTACCTTTTACCAAATGACAGATTATGTGCAACCCCAATAGTTCGATCTATCTATCTATTAGGGGTGTAACGGTACATGTATTCGTCCCAACTGGTCACAGTGCGGATGTCACAGTTTGGTTCATGCAGTCAGACGACGAATACAGTCAGTCATAGGAAATCAATCCAAAAGGGGGAAGTGATGATCTAGTACGCACCAACCCAAAACAAAAACGGCGTGTTCAGATGCACACAAGAGCTCGAAGAACTGCCTGCTTGTTTTAATCAGCAGTGTGGGAAAAGTTTCAGGTGCTAGAGACGCACCGGTCCACTGGCTATAAATCAGAACCAGTTTTTAGTTTCATTTTTTATTTGCAATCATTTCCCAAAAAGTAATTTGTGTGGAATTTTTATGTATGAAGTCTGTAAAGAGGAGAAAATTCTGTACCAGGCAGATCAAGCTCACTGTTCGCGATGCTAGAAATATAGGAAGCCAATTATGTGGGGGTTTATATGAATATATCTCTGCGAGGAACTGACTTCTTCAGAAATGTTTTTTTGGCATTTGCTTTTCCTCTTACCTCCATATAATGCATATTAATATAGCATTGCAGCTACTTTGTTTACAGCAGTAAACAAGCAAACACTATATTTCTGCTGTTCCATAAGCGCCACCTGCTGTCAGAGAATAAATTAGCATTTTCATTAGTCAGTCTGCTGTTTTTTTTTTTTGTTTTGTTTATTTTTTTGTGCAGGTGTCTAAAATTATACAATCTAATTCAAATAAAACACAACTGCTCATGTCATATGTATATAGCACTACTGCCAAAATAAATGAAACATTTTCTGTTGTATCAAACTTGTATCGAACCATGACCCCAAAATCGAGGTACGTACCGAACTGGCTTCTTTATACCCCTTCCACCCTCCACCTATCTATCTATCTATCTATCTATCTATCTATCTATCTATCTATCTATCTATCTATCTATCTATCGTCTGTCTGATTGTCTGATCAATGCAACCTTCAAAAACTACTTCAACGTACTTCAAGCTGAAAACCTTCAAACTTTAAGATTTTAAAAGTACTTCAAACTTTCTAGTCAGGCTTTCTCACATTTGTCTCTTTTTTTTCTTTTCTTTTTTTCTTTTTGGGGTCCTTTTTATACTCTAGGACGGTTTTGAAAAGAAATTAATGTTTTTTTTTTTGTTTGTTTTTTTTTTGTTGTTTTTTGTTTATTTCTTATTAACACTATTAATAAGCACAGTAACAAGATTGGCAGATTAAGACATTAACTTGTAAGCACAAAAACACAAGATACTTCTCTTTCCAGTATAAATAAGACTTTATTTATATAAACCTAAGACATGTAAACTAATCTAATCTAACACATGAACACACGCATTCACAGATTCACACGTTGCAGAAAGAGAGAAAGTGAGGAAAGGATGAGTTTAAAGAATGAAAATGTGAAATCCCAAGTTTACAGCAATATGTGCAATTGCCTATAGACCTGAACCATCAATCACTTATTTAACCCTCGCATTGAGTTTCTCAATGAGGCTAAAATTTATATTAAATACACCAGCTCAGCTAGAATCTGGAGGTTACTTGCTTGTTGCCTTTGTGTTAAGGGATTCCCTTGTGTCCTTGTCATCTTTGGAGAAAGGGGTTTTCCCAAGTTTGCTGATTTGGCTGAGTTCAGTGGTCTTTCGTAGTGACGTCTTGGGCGTGGCTCTTGATGCGGAGTTGGTCTGGTTGAAGTTTGGAGCGGGTGCAGTCGGAGCTGGACTTTGCAGCAAACTTAACTTAACAAAACTCTCACGGAAAGACAAGAAATTAAAGTAAAAGTATAAAAGGATATAACGAGACTAGGTGTTTTTTCTTCTCATTGTGGTAGCAGCTGGCATGTAGGCCAGAGCACGCTCAAAGAGCAGCGTCAAAATGCAGTGGCAAAAGAGAAGAAGAAGAGGAGGAAGAGCAGCAAAAGCAAAAAGCACAATTTGATGGTGTCCTGAGTATTTAAACTCAGCTTTCAGACACCTCCTAATGCTGGTCTTGACCAATTAGAAATGATCTTGGCTCGTGGTGTTGTATATTTCTCCTCCCCATTCATAAATCTAAAATGTTATCTTATCAGTCACATGGTCCGAATTTTCCCACTCTTACAGAGTACAATTTTGGACAGGATTTCTATAACAAGGATATGATACATTTGACAAAGAAACAGTTGGAAGAAACGTTTAAAGCATGATTTTTCAAACTCATACATACCAAACATGAATATTAACTCTTAAACTATTCCCTATTAAAAGACATACATAATATGTGATTAAAACATGATCATCAATTGTGTGGGTTACATACATAATATGGAGTTCATTAGTTGCTCATAAGTCCTTTTAAGATGATTTTAGGTGCATATGGAAGTGACTCTGTGGACAAAGGAATTTCAGTCTGATCTTTCTTCTATGTGGAGACCCGCCCAAGAAAGTCTGTAGCTCTGATTTCGATCACAGATTTACATGTGACAGCCATCTCTTTGACCATCAGTCCTGATTACTTGCCCCAAATTTGATAGTCTCCTTCCTGAATTGGAATTATCAATAAGTGTTCTTTTGTTTGAATGTTGCAAGCTGTTCTGTGAAAGAGGCTTGTTGGTTTGCTCCAGACTCAAGGCGCCAGGGTACCGTGGACAGATTTATGATGTTGTCCTGTTTTCTTAGGCCTCTCTGGAATTTCACTCTTTGGGTTCTTCAACACCAATCCGATCAAATCTTAATTTGTCTGATTCGCTCTGATTTCCTACATACTGTATTTTAATATTTAATTAAATGTGAGAAATTTCCGCAGTTACTGTACTACAAGCCATGCTGTATTTTATTTTCCAAAGAATATTCTGCTTTACTTGGGAATATGAAAGTTACATGATTTACTATTTCATGTTTCCTTTAGGCATTAAGTTTTATAATAAATACATCCCATAGCTTCAGAGTACAAATAATGGAACAAAAATGAAATACTGTTCATATAACCTATATACATGTATATCTAAACTTTTTACATTATCCACAGCATGTAAAGACCATTGTGTCTTGCGGTTTACACTCCTCTTTACCTTTCATAAAGGTACATGAAACCCCATGCAATATCCCTTAGTCAGAGTGAATCTTACTGGGTCAGCTCAACCTGAAACAACACAGGAGTTGAGATGCCCGAATGAAGCCTGGCGTCACTGAAATTCCAAGCCAGGATTAGTCTCTGGGATCAGTGGAACAATCACTCATCAAATACTTCATTAAAACCTGCCGTACAGCCCTCAGTGCTCAGCTGGGCGAAAATAAAGAGAAGCTGATGTTAGCACTGTTGCCAGGCACACAGGCTTTTTTGAAAAAAGCAGAAAATGCCTCTTTTATCTGGTTGTTGTGGATGGCAGATGTTTAGTGTTGCAAAAGCAGGTCAGTAGAAGCATAAACGCACATGAACCTTCTCTCAGTAATTTGGCTAATTACTTTCTTGAAGTAATGACCTGTGTCTTTTCACACAATATGTGCGATGCTAGAGCATCCATATGGTGAAAAAGATTTATGATTGTGGCCTAAGGACACTGCACACATTGTTTAGAGAAGCTAATGTTGCTTTGGAAGGTTTCCAGTGACTTACCTTTTTTATTTTTATTTTTTTACTTCTGTACATCTCACCCATTCGCCTAATTTTTGTTGGCTTGCATAGCTGCAGTTATTCCATGCTTGCTATTTATGCAAGACTATAGATTATTAAGGAATTATTTTTCTGATTACCTGTTTTCTCTCTCTTTTTTTCCTCTATAGTGTGTCCTGGAACTGATAACAAGCTCAGCACGCTGTCGGATTTGGACCAGCAGTACAAAACTCTTCGCAAGTTTTACGAGAACTGTGAGGTGGTCATGGGTAATCTGGAGATCACCAGTATTGAAAGAAACCGCAACCTGTCTTTCCTCAAGGTGAGATTATCATTGTGGTCTTTAACAGCATTTATGGATGTCATTATAGGTACAATCGGAAGGGCTTGATGAAGGGCTCCTCCAATGGGCAAATTATAGATTTTTGTCTGGGTAAATGGCATATTTAATTTGATGCAAATGAAAATGAGGTTGTAGGGTTAGTGGTGCGGTCTGCTCAAAATGTTGTAAAGGATTTCAGTCATGTGTCATTTTCACAACCCATTTTTTCCCCATACAAAATTAGAAGAAAATCACATTTTTAATGTTTTGTTGACTGAATACAGAAGTTCACAAAGGATGATATATTAAAAAAAAAGTAAAACTTGTTTATGTTTCAGCTTCCTCTTTGCTCTCTCTTTGAGTTATGACAATCTGATTTTTTTTTTGTGTGATCTTGAGTGTCCTAAAATATACGATTTTTTTGTCTCTGCTGAAAAAAATAATAAATAAAATAAATAAATAAATAAATTATTTGTTTGTTTGTTTCCTGGTCTGTAAACTGGTAATCCAGTGGTTTCAAGGGAGCCACAGGATGACTTAAAGTGATCAAAAGTTCACCCCAAAATGAAAATTCTGTCATTTACTTAGGTTAAGTTGTTTCAAACCTGACAGCAAATAAGTTTTTTTTCTATACTGTTGAGGAAGAAGACATTTTGACGATTGTTGGTAACCAGACAGTTTGGTGATAGCCATTGACTTCCTTAGTATTTTTTACACACTATGGAAATCAATGGCTACCGTCAACTGTTTGGTTACCAATGTTCTTCAAAATATCTTCTTTTGTGCTCAACAGAAAGAAAGAAATTCATACTGGTTTGGAGCAACACAAGGATGAGAAAATGATGAACGAATTGTCATTTTTGGGTGAAATATTCATTTAAAGGTACTTAAATTATGAAATTATTAATATATTTTAAAAAAATCTAAATCTTAAAAGTTAAAATGCTAAAAAGTCAAAAATGTTGAAGATCTTTGAAAAGGCTGAAAAACTTTGGTCTAGGCTGTTGTTTTTTAGTAGACGTTATAATCTTTGTTCTCTTCTCATGTTGTTCTTACGTATCAGGGTAATTTTGGGACCTGCAGTGAATAGGGGCTCATTTCCTTTGATTATCTCAAAAGTAATGTAGTGTAGTGATCAGGGATGGGGGAAATTAATCAAACCCCTCTCAAGTTTCTGTATCTTTCTTTATAAATTCATAAATAGTGAAAAAGGATGGAAAAAACAAACAAGTTTAAAGTTTTAAGGAAATAAAGTTTGGTAAAATCTTTGTCTCTGACAAGCTGTTTTTGAGAAAAGTATAATATATTTAGATGCAGTCTAACACACAGTTTTTATAATAAGTTTCATAATATATAATATTCATGCACTTTTTCTGGTACTGCCTTGTCCGTTTGTCTCATATACATGGATGGAGCTGTTGAGATGTGTCTTGCTTTACAAGTGTAAAGATGTACATACAGTTTATTATTACTATATTACTATATTTTAAAATATAATTTATTCCTGTGATGTCAAAGCTGAACCTTCAGCATCATTACCCCAGTCTTCAGTGTCACATGATCCTTCAGAAATCATTCTAATATGCTGATTTGCTCCTCAAGAAACATTTCTCATTATTATGTGGTAATAAGAAATGTTAAAGTAGCATCATAGCATCCTGTGGTAGGTTAGAATGTTGGAGACTTTGATTGACAGCTCATTAAAGTCTCATCAAGCCACCTGATTGTTACATGCCAGCTGAGTGGGAACATCAAGCTCAATGTCCATGTAACGCGGACACATAATCGCCTTCGTTGCAGCTGAAATATCTGAAAAATGTAAACTGTGTGGGCTGATGTTGTCCAGTCGTGTCGTTTTTTGCAGACCGAGCAGGATTTGCAGCACAATGGGGCTTTACTCCGGTGTAATAATGCTTCAGTTGTTCTGGCTGGCTCTTGTTCTTTTACACAGGTCATTCACTCCAGTCTCTACGGTCGTTGAGAAGAGTGAAGTGGTTTCGGGCAGAAGTGAGGAAGTTGAAATTGTCTTGAATATTTATATTTCATGCATACAACAATCTACTACTCCACAGTCTCAGAGGAATGGGCTAGGGAGGTTTAGGGAGATTTATATATTTGTTTCACATGTTACGTTATTAGTGGAAACCTAAACGAAATTCGTCAAGTACTAAACTTCAATATCCAGCCCTTTCATAATTTTCAGTCTGTTTTTAAATTTAAAGTTGCTCTCATCTTGAACTATTTTGAAACATTCTTTTTTTTTTCTTTTCAGTTTTGCCCTCACAGTGAAAGAGTGACTTGAGAATAAGAGATAATTTGATTATACTTTCACTGATTGGATCATAGTCTTCACGATTTGTAGAATCACTGCCCAAAAACTGTTGAAACATGAAATTTAATTAGATTTGCTTAGAATTTCAATGCACAGTCAAATTAGGAGTGCTTGTGTGTGTATGTGCTTAGAATATTGATTAAAGTGATCTGTAGTATATAATTTTTCTTTTTAAAGAATTTTTCTTGTCACATCAACACAAGCATCATAATTTGTCTAGAAATGAAGCTTCTGTGAAGATAATCACGACGAGAGATGTAATAAAATATTTTCTAGCGTCTAATGTTAAAGATTACATGGAAACTTATACCATCTTTGATTTTTTTTTTTTTTTTCTGTCTGCATTAATTTGTGTTAGCTTGCTTATTAGATACAAATATAAGTCAACATGAAATAAAACATTGACATATGTACTTTACTAATGCTCTACTTTACTATTCTTGGTCATATTTTACAATAATCATCAGTGCTGTTTTTTTTTTTTTTTTTTTTTCGAGAAATGTTTTTCTCTAAATATATAAATAAATACAAACTCATCATTAATTTGAGGTCTGAAAATACTTTTCATTTGGCTGACATCATCAAGCCCTCTCAACCTCCTGAATTACATTGAATATCCTGTTTCACATAGAAATATTTCAAATTACAAATGGGTTGCAAACACCATTTGTTGTTGACTTTAACCTTTAAATAGGCAAGAATGGAAAATGATAAGCAAAAAATCATTTCATGTCATTTTTTATATAGCATCTGGACTTAAGTAAAACATATCCAAAATAATTTTTGAAATGTCTTATATATTTTGGATTTTATGAGTTGTGTCTCCCAGTACACGTTGCCTTCTTTGGGTATTAAAAAAAAGGACCAAATCATAAACCTGTTAACTGTCACTGGCCTACTTGCCACTGCATGTTTAAAACAATTATATCCTATACTTAACCTGATCTAATGTTGACAAACTATATATCATTCGAAAGCTTACAAACTCAAAATTCAGCCTGTGAAAATTATTTTGAAATCGGACCTTGTGTTACCATGAAAATGGTATTTTAAATTATTTTAGAGAGTTCCTCCCCTAGTGGGTGGTGTCAGGTTTTGTATTACAAAATTTATTTTAAACTAAAACAGGCAAGAGTGGAAAATGATCAGCAAAAAATCATTTAATGTCACTTTTTATATCATCTGGACTTAAGTAAAACATATTCAAAAGATTTTTTGTAATAGTTGATATATTTTGGATTTTATGAGTTGTATCTCCCAGGTCACGTTGCCTGTTTAGGGTATAAAAAAACAGCCCAAGTCATCAATAATTCTATGATTTATTTAATGCAAACAAATATGGATTATTCAAAATATGTTGCATGTATGACATGTTTAAGTGTCCTGAAATTGAGGCATAGACATTTTTTGTATTTTTACATTTTTTAACTGTCTCATCTTTATCCTCAGGGGTGGGCAATTCCAACCCTTGAGGTCCACTGTCCTGCACAGTTTAGCGCCATCCCTAAACAATCATACAATGTAATTTTATGTAACAAAATATATTTGTTTATGTAATCCTGAAGACTTCTGTCAGATTTTTCAGATGTGTTTGATCAGGGTTGAAGCTAAACGCAGCAGGATGGTGGCCCTATAGGAGCAGGGTTGGACACCCCTTTTCTACCATAAAATTAGCTGTGTGAAACCCTGCAAGAGAAAAAATCTTGTTAAAAATGCAAAGATGTAGTCAACTAAATGTAATATTATCCGTTTTACATGCAAATATTAACATTTGCACAATTTTTAAACTCAAAATAAATAGAAAGGGGACTGTGTACAGGGGGCCTAGAGGCCAGGAAGGCCTATAAGGCTCTTCCCTAAGGGCCCTTGGCCCTGGAATGTGATTTCTACTGAGGGGGATATGCTCTCCTTGATGCGATTTATATCCCCCATTAGGGATGTGCCCGAATAGCGAATCCGTATTCGGAAAGGCGCGGAAAACTAATAATGCGTTCTACGGAGCCACAAAAGTGACATGGTTAGCCGCTTGCTAGTAGTACCCTGTTATATTACAGTACGTAAAATTTCACATACCACATAAACAGAGAGAGGTAAGGAGAGGTGACTGATAGGACGATGTCAAATGATTTACAGATCCTGAGCACCACTAACAAACATCTAATCTTGTGAAATGTGTGGTAAGTAGTGCCGCTCTGAAGTAGAGTAGGCTACGTGTGATCGTGAATCTCAAAAGTGAAAGTAAAAAGCAAACATAAGTGATTTCAATGTCCCGCATATTAATAACCGCTCCCTGATGGCCGAAATTTATATACAGGATAATTACCCAATGATATAATTGTGAGAGAAAGCACTGAAATATATTTTTCTCGTATATCTCGTATGTATCCTATTTATTCCCTTTACGGTTGCCGTAGTACACACCTTTACCTTTCCGAATACTGTATTCGGATTCGGGCACGTCCCTATCCCCCATCCACCCCCCACCTCACTACTCTGAGAGATTTTTTTTATCAAGGGGCATGTGATTTCTGTGTCTTCTGTGTATTTTCTGTGTATTTTCTACACCCCTCCCACCCCACATAACCACCAATGGGGAACGTCAACGCCATGAGCGGACATGTTGGCTTTAGGTCAAACTAACAAAACGAGCACAGAAAATTTGAACTAAGTGATGTGACCCCCATAGTCCAAACAACCTCAACTATGATAATGATAACAGTATTGGATGAAAAATTCTTCCTCGTGCCTCCTACAAGAGACTAAAGAGTATGTATCTCATCGTGCACGTTGCCTGTTTTAGGGTTAATGTATTTTTATCTCCATTCTCTTTAAGATTCAACAGTTTTACTTAAATTAAAATCCTTTCAAATAAAATAGCTTTTCTGTACAGAACGTAGGCAGGACTGTGATTGGTCATTAATCAAACTCACCCATATGAGAGGTGATTGTTCTGTTCACTGGTTTTCTCAGGGATGTTCACATTTATATTTGAGATTTAAATTCAGCTTCCATTGAGTTCTTTTTTTAAGCTGCTGATATATTTCTGATTCTTTTCTGTTATTAAATTGTAAAGTTTGAACTCAAATTACCAAATTCTGCTTTTAAGGATCTCATGGAATCATATAGCAAAATATTATTGCCTTTGAAAGGTGAGATAACGTGTATGCACATTTCAAATTTAAAGTCTTTAATTTATTAATTTTATTTGCCAGATGATTTTATCCGAAGCGACATGCATTGTATTCAAGGGACACATTTAGTCAGTTCATTCATGCATCACACTGTAGAACATGATATGATCCATATATATATATGTATGTATGTATATATATATATATATATATAGAGAGAGAGAGAGAGAGAGAGAGAGATAGATAGATAGATAGATAGATAGATAGATAGATAGATAGATAAACATCTTTTTATGTTTTGTGTATATATATATATATATATATATATATATATATATATATATATATATATATATATATTTAATTATCAAAACATCTTTTTATGTTTTCTGTACCCTTCCTATCTATAGCTTTCTGTGTGACTCAGTAAGGGCCGCTTGCACACTTACAAGTGAATTTAAATGGGGCCTGTAATTTAGCTGGTGAGTGAGACAAAAAGCCACTTGACTCCTGCATTTCTGCTCTTCGGTTTTAGACATCCTGCATTTTCACACTGAAATATAATGTGAAGAAGGGTTTTCAGTGATATACTGTCCAGAGTAAGAGTAGGACTGTTGGAGGAAGTATTAATCACTGTGATGTGCTAACAGCTCTACCTCATTATCACTCTGTCACTGTGAGAGGTTCAGTGCAGAGCCGAGTGTTACTGTGAGCTTTAAGTGAGTCATTTGTTAAGGCGTGCACTTCACTAACTCATTGCTACAGCATTAGCAATTTAAGTGTGTCTGAGTTGAATTTATGTTTTGATATTTAAATAGTAATTTCTTGAATATGCATGCATGAATTTGTATGTTTGTTTGTCGTTTGCGGATTTAAATGCTTTATGATTCACAGGGAATTAATGTTAGAAAAAAAAATGTTATGTTGTAAAAAAAAAATGTTAGCATTGTTACTTTCTTACTTGATAGTTTTTGTTGTTGTTGTTGTTGTTGTTGTTGTTTTTTTAAGAATAGTTAACCCAGCGGTTCCCAATCCCCGTCCTCGCGCCCCCCGCTCTGCATATTTTGCGTGTCTCTCTTAGTTAACACACCTGATTCAGATAACAAGCTCGTCAGAAGAGAGCTAAAACTGAAAATTGCTGAAAATTTACTGGCCATCCAAAATGTAAATAAGTTTGCTTCTTCATCTGAATGAATTTGGAGAAATGTAGCATTATATCACTTGCTCACCAATGGATACTCTGCAGTGAATTTTCACTTCACAAGACATTAATTGATGGACTGGTGTTTTGTGGATTACTTGTGGATTATTGTGATGTTTTTTATCAGCTGTTTGGACTCTCATTCTGACGGCACCCATTCACTGCAGAGGATTCATTGGTGAGCATGTGATGTAATGCTACATTTCTCCAAATCTGTTGATGGAGAAATAAAATCTTGGATGACCTGAGAGAGAGTACATTTTCAGCAAATTTGCATTTTTAGGTGAAAAAGAGGGTTGAGCAAAAAGGCAAAAGGCAGTTTTTAATGAAGCTAACTAAGCATAATAAGATAGATGTTAAAATAGTTTCTCCTATCCCAGAATATGAGCCACAACTGTGAACCTACTTTACTGTGGTAATTGAAGCTGACTCAGCCAAGTTACATAGTCTATAAATAGCTACATGGAAACCCCATATTCAAAATTGAAAATACATTTCATAAATATACATTTTTATGTTAATCCTTGCAGAACTCTGACTGTCACAGCATGATTTACTTGGCCTTTTTCACTGGTTTACTGGTGTCCCATGGCCCTGTTTATGTGACACAATGGGTCTGTTCCAACATTTAATGAGCTGCCTTACTACCTACTGCCAATATAGGCAGCGGTCTTCTTAGACAGCTTCCAAACAGAGATGGAACCTCATAAGTGACTGATTTTTGAACCCATACATAGGCAGCAACCCAAATAGTGAGTTAGACAGGAGACTGTACTCACAATTGACTGCAGTAGAGTTTGACAGCAACATGTTGCTAAGCTAAAAATTAGCCTCTTCAAAGTTGATGCCATTGTAGGCATAAAAATATATTGCACACACAAAAGATATTTTGTAGCTTAAAAAAAAAAAGTTTTTCTTTTAGTTTTCTGTATTAATTTATAAATTCATATCTGTATTTATTTATTTTATTTTTTTAAATTGTGTTTTTTTTTCTCTTTATTTCTTTTAAGTACACTACTGTTCAAAAGTTTTTGGGTCAGTACAATCTTTTTCTTTTTCTTCTCTTTTTTTTTCTTTTAAAAGAAATTAATGCTTTTATTAAGCAATGATGCATTAAATTGATCAAAAGTGACGGTAAAAAAAACTGTAACAAACTTTTACATTGTTACAAATAATAATTTTTTTTTTAATGCTATTCTTTTGAACTTTATATTCATCAAAGGATCTTGGTTTTTACAAAAGTATTAAATATACACATGTATTAAATATATACATGGCACAGATGTTGCATATTAGAATGATTTCTGGAGGCTCATGTGACAAGAGTAAAAGCTGCTAAAATTCAACTTGGCATCAAAAGAATAATTACATTTGAAATATATTCAAATAGAAGAAAATAGATATTTTAAATTATAATAATATTTTACAGTTTTTCTATATTTTTGATCAAATAAATGCAGCCTTGATGAGCATTAGAGACTTTTTAAAAAAAAAAAAAAAAAACATCTTACCAGCAGTGTATATTTATAATCTTGATTTCTCTGTACTTTTTTTTTTACTCCACTCATCACAGTGCATTATGGGATTGCCTTGTATGCAAAGGATGTATGGCTTTGCCAAAACAAAGTATCCAAGCTATCATACAAGTTACCTTTGGAACAGCTTTTGAACTGGATGTGTGCTTGTGCTGTTTAACTAGGCAGCTCACTAACTATTAGAACAGAGCTAACAATTCAGAGTTGCACTGGCAGTAAAAAGCTGTTTCTCAAACAATTCCATTCTTCAAAAGTTATGTTCAGACAAAAATAAAAATAAATAAATAAATAAATAAAGCAGGCCCATTGGGTGGACCATTATTGCTATCCAGCCTAGGATTTCCTAGTAGATTATTATTACTTTCCTGCTTTTTGATCTAGAGCGCTTCTATAATGGGAAATATTACGATAGACACAAGACTGGGTAATATTTGTATCATTTTGAGGATATGTTTCTTACAGCAAATATTCGAGCACAGGCCAGGGCTTGTTAAACTCTTCAGTTTGTGATAATGCACAGGCCATATATATAGGGTCAGGATAAACCCGACTGCATGATGGATAGTTCTGTGTCCAATGCCCTGCAGCGGTGTGGAGTTGTGTCCTTATTAGTGGGTAAACAGATGGGAGGATGGCTAAGGTGAGCTGATGTTTGAGATGCTGCTGGAAACTGCAGCCCAACAGCTTGTCCTGTTCTGTTAGAATTCATGCGTGGCGACACGGCTATACTGTAGATTGGCTTGGTTATAAACTCTAGCAAGCTATCTACCTAGAAAGCATTTTTAGACATCACAAGTGCGTTATTAATACTGTGCTGCTCTAAACAGTAGGATAACATTGCTTTGGCTATAAGGCAGCATTGCATACAGTATATTCTTTACAGTTTACACAATCCGAGAATGTGTGGCAATATTTTTAACCAATCAGATGTTAAAACCATGCAATAAACATTAATTTAACAACATTAGATGTAACATAAAACCCTGATTGCAAATAAGAAAAAAAGAAAAGAAACGAAACAAAAAACTATCAGCTGTGAAGTGTCACACAGGGAATTTAGGGAATGACTTGTTTTTTTTCACTTCCATAAACTGTAAATATAACAGTATTAAACTATAAAATTACATTCAATGTAAGGTACACTTACTGTTACACTTACTGTACTGGTAGGAAACTTACTGTTAATATATTAACCATAGCATTTTTACAGTCTTTTACCATTAAAATCACAATCATATTTTACACTGTTGAGTTACCTGTGGGTGTTGAATATCTTTCTCATATGAATCTTTCTTGTAAATAATTTTGCTCAAAAAGCACAATTAAAAAAATAAAAAATTGAAAAGTCTTTTTTTTTTTTTAAGGAAATTAAGTTTTTTAATTAATCAATCATTTTATTTTTTTAAGGAAATTAATACTTTTAATCAGCAAGGATACCTTAAAGAGCTCAAAGTGACAGTAAAAACATTAATTATGTTATATGAATGCTATTCTTTTGAACTTTCTATTCATCAAAGAATCCTGAAAAAAAATTATCAGTTTTCACACAAATATTAAGCAGCACAACTGTTTTCAGCATTGATAAGATTTATTTTATTTATTTTTTTATTATTTTTTATTTATTTATTTGTGTTTTTATTTGTATTTGTATTTATTTGTTTATTATTTTTATTTTTTGAGCAGCATATCAGCATATTAGAATGATTTCTGAAGAATCATCTGACACTGCAGACTGGAGTAATGATGCTGAAAATTCAGCTTTTCATCACAGGAATAAATTACAATTTTAAAATATATTAAAATGGAAAACAGTTCATTGAAACTGTAATAATATTTCACAATATTACTGTATTAAAAAAAAAAAAAACTAGTAAAAAATAAATGTAGCCTTGGTAAGAGACTTCTTTCATAAACTTCCCCCAAAAAAAACTCCAAACACCAAATCTTTGAACTATAGTGTCCGTAGCTTCTTAGATAGGAGACAATGATGCACTTTTGAACACAGCCCATGTGTAGTCCTGATAAACTCCATAAGCTAATATTGAAATAAAATATAGGTCTTAATTTTATCCCGGCTCTGAGGCTGTTATAGTGTCAGTCTCTGACCTGATTGCACTTAATCCCAACCCTTCTGAAAGTAAAGGGCAAAACTGATCACGTATCAGCAGTTAGTGATAACTTCTGCCCTTTTTTAGAAAGCCACTGTTGTTTCCCATTCTAGCCTCCGCAGTTTCTTATTAGATCCGACACAGCACTGTGGCAAGGTCTCAGAGGTGAAATAATTTCCTGAGAGCAATTACAGGCACCAGGAATTCCCATGATTGCTATTATATTAAAAGGTATGACTATAAAAGCAAATTATAATTGAACGATCACCATTTATCTGAATAAGGCTCCATCTTTCTTTGCATCACAAGGGGAAATGCTTACCGTTTAAGCTACTAATTTAGTGTACATTCATAATTGTTTGAAGCAACCTCAGTCTTCTTTGCATGTGTCCGCAAACACTAAGTATATTACTGAGTCCAGGTTTTTTTTTTCTTCCATCTTAAAGAAGATATTTATAGGCTCTTGATAGCTTTAAAGTTGCAATGTAACTGAAGTAGCAAAAAAAGAAAAAAAAATCTGTGTTGTAGCCACTGTCTTTTTCTACCTGGTCTAATGACAAAAACATACCTCTGGAAACTTTTTTTCAAGACGCGAAATACATATCAATAAGTACATATCACTGCAGTTTCCAACAGAAATGAACACTAGAGGTGGTAAAACATTGAACATTTGTAATTGTTTTCTTACACAGTTATGATTACAGCTTCATATGTTTCGCTTTCCGGATGTAATAAGCTTGCTCGGTAGCTCAGCCGGCACGGAATTGGCCTTAGGATGTGGAATCCTTGGGTACGAATCCCGTCAAAAACATGACTCACGATGAAAGAGCTGAAAGATGAGCGATCAAAAAACAGGCTAAAACACTCTTTTAGCGCCACTCAGTGGACATTTCACATCGAATATGTCACAAAACATACATGGTGGTACATATTTTGTGTCTTGTGAAAAAGTTTCCAGAGGTACGTTTTCGTCATGAGACCAGGTTGGTCTTTTTTTATTTATTTCATTTTTTTTTTAAGTGAAATGGCTAAAATAGAATATATATATATATATATATATATATATATATATATATATATATATATATATATATATATATATATATATATATATATATAATATATTCTGCATGTCATATCTTTTTAGAATGTTGATAACCAAATGGTTTCAGATCTCACTGACTTTCATAGTATTGAGGAAAAATACTTTGGAACTCCATGGAACATGAAACTGTTTGGTTACTAACATTTTCCATAATGTCTTCTTTTGTGTTCCACAGAAGAAAGAAATGCATACAACATCAGGGTGAGTAAATGATGACAGAATTTTCATTTTTGGGTGAACTATCCCTTTAAAAAAATAGATTTTTCCGTTTTATGCTGAATTTAAACAAATGCCAGTTTTTCCTGCTTTCAGAAGACTGAAAGTGCAACTTCAGATATAGTGTCTGTAAATTGAATGTTAAACACGCTTCTTAAAGGATGTTCCCACCACGTTAATTTAATATAGTGTCTGTTAATCCATACATGAATAAATGATTCAAGCCCTTCATTTTGAGGCAGAATCTCTGAAAGGAAGATGATCCAAAATCAGCATAATGACTGACACTCACAAATCCTCTGACAAAGTCCTATAATGAGAGTTTGGTGAAGCCTCCTGTGTTCCTGATAGAAGTATTCAGCTGTTCAACTGAATTGTTTCACTCCATGCATTTTTAATATCGACCCTGTCACAGCTGGTTTTGATCAAGCACATGTGTTGTTATGTCACCTGCTGCTAAAGTGGAACAAATAGATTGCATTTAACATTGACATTTATATTGTTTGCTCTTGGGCTGGAATGCAAAATGGGTGATTGCTGCCCTCTCAGCTTTATCATTACCACATTCGCTCAGTGGTGATAATAACAAGGCAGTATTTCTGGCTCTCCTCCAGTAAGTGTGTGTGCACCATTTTATATTTTGTATACTGTTAATACAGATCATTTCAAGACTAGATGTTTGGTTGGTGTGTGGGATTTGTACTTGTGCATGCTCCAAAATAGCTAATATTAATAAAACAGAAACTATATTACTTACAACTATACGGATCCAGAAGTAAAATATCCCAAAATGGAACTTGATTTTTAGCACTGAAAATTAAAATCTTATTAACATTTTAAGGCCATATTCTTGTCATGAATCCGGTTCATGGACTTCCGTCCAACTGCCACGAGAGGTCGCCCCTCCATCATATTGACTCTCACACCACACAGACTGTTACATGTCACTCTGGACTGCATTCCCCATCATCCATTGCACTAATTACACACAGCTGTAACAAATCACACACACTATATAACATCCACTCAGTTCCTCCTCAGATCGCCGAGTATTGTTCTGCGTTTATCGCTCTCCTAGCGATAGCTGCATTATGGAGCCAGTCTTCTGTCCTAGTTTCTAGCTTCTAGTGTTCGCCGGTTTCCTGATTTCTGCTTGTCTTGGATTTTCTCTTGTCTTGTCGTTTGGACTATGTTTGCACCTTGTCTGGATTATTGCGCACGTTATCGGATTAC
Source organism: Spinibarbus caldwelli (assembly GCA_039654775.1). Classification (NCBI taxonomy): domain Eukaryota; kingdom Metazoa; phylum Chordata; class Actinopteri; order Cypriniformes; family Cyprinidae; genus Spinibarbus; species Spinibarbus caldwelli. The sequence goes on from CM077225.1 coordinate 7,129,131, forward strand.
CCCTCTTGTCAAGCTCTCTGGATATTTTTTTGTCGATCGAGGACCTTCGCTTGGACTAGGAAGATTCTTTGTCTTTGCCTGTGTTGTATCTGCCATGTTATCTGACCCTTGCCCGTTCTGTGACCACGTCTGTTAATAAAAGTTTGCATATGGATCCGCACGCCTCTCTTCTCGTTTGCACTACTCTGATGTTATTAACCTAGGATTAGCTTCTGCAGAATAAATGTAATTTCATACTCATATTTAAAAATGTTTAGGTCCCTGAGAGAAACTGCACTTTTCTTTTTCTTTTTTAAAAGAAGTTAATACTTTTATTTAGCAAGGATGCTTTAAATTTATAAAAAGTGAAAGTGCAGACATTTGTAATGTTACAAAAGATTCATATTTTAAATAAAAACATCAAATCAGCATATTAGAATGATTTCTGAATGATCGGGTGACAATGAAGACTGGAGTAATGATGCTGAAAATTCAGCATTCCATGACAGGAATAAATTATGTTTTCAAATATAATAAAATAGAAAACATATATTTTGAATTTTAATAATATTACACTCTATTAATGTAATATTTATTAAATAAATGCAGTCTTGGTGAGCATAAGAAACTTTTTTTCTTAACAGTCTTTCGGACCCCAAACTTTTTTTACAGTATTTATAATTTAAAAATTTTATATTGCACTGTTTTGATGGCGTTATTGCTTGTTGTTGTTCATCTTGAATCAATTTTTTTATTTGAAATGTCTAGAATTTGAAAGGAAAATGGTTTTAAAAAACGAAATTAAGAGTGTTTTTGGTGCACAAAACCTTGGCTAACATTTAGAAGTGGACAGCAGGGGGAAAAGAAAATAGCAAAAAATGCTGTAAAAGTGCAGAATACGGCACCGTTAAAGTGGCAAAATCATCCGCCCATTTGAACTTGACTTTAAAAGCATTGCTCAGTTTGTTCAATTTGTTTCCCACAGCCTAATGTACAGACAAGTCCAGCTATTTTTCAGCTGCTCAGGCGGAGAGACTGAGTCATGCTGGCATTATTTTTTTCAGGCAACACATGAACGTCAGCGTGATTAGTGTGAAGATGAATATATAAATCTGGACTCCATGACGTGGTTTGTTTCCCAACCTTATGAATACCCCCTGCAAAATTTAAAAACAAATGTAAAATTCTAATGATGCCTGCAGGAAAAATACAGGTATATAATGTGAGAGAGCATTTGGGACGTGGGTGTCTTTGATTTCTGTGAGTCCATTTGGTTCATTACTGCAATTTGAGCTAAAAGTATCCAGAGGGAGGCAGTTTTTCTTTGTGTGAGGTGAGAGATTGTGACCTACTGTGTCTTTGCAGCGTGACAGGAGCTTGGGCTGAGAGGTGTTTGTACTTTAGTGTATGTTGAAGCAGTGTTACAAAACCCCAGGGGTTTTAATGTTGTATTTTCTAGGTATAAAAGTGACCATCAGTGATATTTTGAAAGTAATATAAAATATGTTGAGTTCTACATTTGCACTTTATATACTGGATGTACTCTACTGTTCAAAATTTTGGTTTAAGTTTTTTATTGTTTTTAAATAAGTCTCTTATGCTCACAGATGCTCCATTTCTTTGATTAAAAATAAAGGAAAATTGTGAAATATTATTACAATTTAAAATTATTTTTTTCTATTTTAATATATTTTCAATATTAATATATTTAAAATATTTTTAATATATTTTCATTTGATTTATTCCTTTGATGTCTAAGTTGTTTTTTCAGCTTCATTGCTCCAGTCTGCGGCGTCACATGATCATTCAGAAATCATTCTAATATGCTGATTTCCTGCTAAAGAAAAATTTGTTGAAAAAGAGTTGTGCAGCTTAATATTTTTGTGGTAACCATGATGCATTTTTCAAGGTTCTTTAAAGATTAGACAATTCAAAAGAACAGCATTTATTTGAAATAAGAAATTAAAAAAAAAAAAAGAAACATTTGAAAAAAAAAATATTTTGCAACATTGTCACTTTTGATAAATTAATGAATTTTGAATGCATCTTGGCTGAATTAAGGTAATAATTTGTTATTGATCCCAAATTTTTTAACAGTAGTATATGCTGAAGCAGTCTTTATTAAATATAAAAAAATTTTCTGTGCTAAGATTTTGATATCATTTTGGAATATTTTATCTGCTTGACAGGTTGAGATAAACATACTATCAGGAGCTCAATCGGTCATGTAGTGAAAATGTATTTTGTGGAAAATAGTGTTTGTGATTTCAAAGAAAAAATAAAATAAACATATGAATATGTGACTGAACTTATTAGCAAATGTACATAGCCTACATGGTGCAAATAGTGTAAAAGAGAAGTATTAGGACAAAACATCTGGCACACCAATTATAAGATTTTTTTTTTTTTTCCTATTTAGTAGTGCACAAAAAATAGTCATTCAATTTGTTTTTGCTTTTTCCATAGTGTGCCGCTTTGATTTATTATTTGTTCTTCTTCAGTCAGCTCATTTGAAAGGTATAATCAAGCTAATTACTGATTACGAACTTCTTCCTCTTTTTATTGTCTCTCGTGTCATGTGAGAACAATGGGAATCGTAGTTTCTGCCCACACTATGGGATATGCTGGATTTAAGACTACTTTATCTACTAACAACTGTTACTTGAAACGCAGATGGCTTGAATTGAATGGACTCCTCCATAATAATTATCCTAAAACTTGACTGACTCACAAAAAGACAGAAACTACTACAGTATTATTATAGTAGAGTGATTGTATCAGATGGAAATTACTTTACTTTGAGAAATCCCATAGTAACAGTGTTTGTTTACAATGGTATTACAATGCTGTATGTCTAAAAAATGTTTCTACTATGGCATTAAAGAGATAGTCTTCCTTCCTTCCTCCCTTCATTCCTTCTGTCCATCCATCCATCCATCCGTCCATCCGGCCATCCATGGAACATATAGTACAAGAAGATATTTTAAACAATATTTGTGACGGTTTAATTCCCATTGACTTCCATTGTGTTTCTTGTCCATACAATGGAAGTCAGTGAGAACTGAAACTCATTCTTCAAAATATCTTCTTTTACGTTCCACAGAAGAAAGAAAGTCATACAAGTTTGGAATGACATGAGAGTGAGTAAATGTGAAAAAAAAAATAATAATAATAAAATATAACAACAGAATTTTCAGTTTTTGAGTTGACTATCCCTTTAATGGTAAATGTTTAGCAGTCATTTTATTATTGACCAATCAGAATCCACTATCCAAGAGTGCAGTATAAAAATTATATCTAGCGTTGTGTCACTGTGTGAACTTCTAGTGATCCTGACTAGCAGGTGACAGCTGCCAGCGTGTGCTTGGTCAGCTCTTCAGATGGATTTCCATGATTATAGTTCCAGTATGTGTGTGTCCGATCAGTACAGCTCTATCACATTCACTTCTTCTGCATGAAATAGACCTGTCCTCTGTGCCTGCTAATGATACGCAATATGAAACTGTGATTGGATGTCAACATGATTGATGTGGGTGTGGGGAGGGAGGGTCCAGCGCTCTCTTGGGTCATTATCTCTTCAAATTATAGCAATGCTGTCTCGTTAGTCGTCCTTTTGGTGCTGCTCAATTGCTATGATGACCGAGGGCATCGAGTCCAAAAGCAGAGGACAAATCTCTGCCGAAAGAGCTGAGTGATGTCCTGTGAGAAGAAATTCTGCAGAGTTTTGGCTACATTTCACAAAAATGACAAATTAAATTCAATGTATTTTGCTTAAATTGTGAATGGTGTCTAACAGAAAATGTTTGTCTTTGCAGTCCATCCGTGAGGTGACGGGTTACGTGTTGGTGGCTCTGAACCAGTTTGACTATCTTCCTCTGGAGAACCTGCGGATCATCCGAGGCACTAAACTGTATGAAGGACGCTACGCCCTGGCCATCTTTCTCAACTACAGACGAGATGGCTACTTCGGCCTTAGACAACTCGGCCTCAAGAACCTGACAGGTATGTCTGTCTGTCTGTGTTCCTCTGTTTCTCGCCAAACAAATTCCCATCACACTTGGTTTTGTGCAGTAGTCTTCATGTTGTATAATGTGCATTGGTCAATTTTTATATTTATCAACTTAAAATATTTAATAATAATAATAATAATAATAATAATAATAATATAATGAAATAATGAAATATTATTGTAATTCAAATTAAAAGGTAGTACAAATCCTAACTGCAGAAAAACAATATTTTACACACATTATTATTATATATATATATATATATATATATATAATTTATATAAAATATTGTTTTATGTAGTTAGAATATTTATTTTACGAATAATAACAGTTAACTGAATTATTTATTTCTTAAAATAGACTATATACAGTAGGTATCTAGACAGTATAAGAATATATAATATATAATTCTAATATGTATATAAATATAGTTATGTAATTATAATGCTGCCTAGATACTAGATAGCCTTCTCTAAACAATATTAAGCAACATTATTATGTGTATATAAAACTATAAAGCTATACACACACTGCCCTTCAAAAGTCTGAAGGATCATGTGACACTGAAGACTGGAGTAAAGATGCTGAAAATCCTGCTTTTTCAACACAGGAATAAATTGCATTTTAAAATATATACAAATAGAAAATGGTTATTAATTTGTAAAAAAATATATATTTCACAATATTACTGTTTTTGCTGTATTTTTGATCAAATAGATGCAGCTTGGTAAGCAAAAGAGATGTCTTTTACAAATTTGTTTCAGTTGCTGCCGGTCTCTCCTCCTCACTGAAGAATGCTAATTTAGCCATGAGTTGTTATTATCTCTGGAATTAAATCTACATTAATTTCCAAATAAGGCTGTTTTTCATATTTTAGAGTGGAACTTCAAGGTTTCTTGAGAGTCAGCAGAAACATATTATATTAGAGGAGGCTACATAACCCTTTGACTCCTTCAGAAAGGACAGGCTTGATTTGATGGTTAAGCTCAGTAATAGGTGCTGTGTGTGAGAATAATGCTGTAGGCAAAGTAATTGCACACACACACACACACACACACACACACAGAGAGAGAATACTTCTAAGTATATTTTCCCATGCCCAATGCCTTTTTGTTGACCCAAAGGGGTTAAGGATGAGAGAGAAATAGAGACAGACAGCCATCAGTATGCCCACCAGAAACGACTGCTGCCCAGCCGTGATGAATTTTTTATATACTCTATACATTTGAGGTTTACTTACTTTGTTAAAGTTGGATTTATTATTGGGCTGAGAGTCCATTTCTAATTATCTGCCAAACAATGACATCTGTAATTCCCTGTGTACTACTTACATGATTAGTTGTAACTTTGCCTTCTAATATGAATGTGCTTAGAATTATTCCATTATTCCAATCCTGCAGTGTTCCAGGTAGAGATGAAAGCGTGCATCTTGCTTTCTAAGACACAGCACCCTGATGCTTAATGGATCCTTTGATATAAAATGCAGTTGTTGTCATGGTCGTCTCTTCCATGTTCTTACTCTCCTTTACTGTTGGCAAGTAGCTTTCATATATGTGGTCACTTCAGTAGATATATAATGGTTTTGTCTCCCTATCTACATAAATCATTCAAACCTTTAAGGTTCTTAAGGTTGCAAATAATTTAATTGTTAATAAATGCAATAAACTTAATTGTAAAATTGTCTTTATTTATTCATTCATTCATTCATACTGTATTATGTTCATATATATTGTTTAATATATTGTAATATATTTTGCTTAAATTTCATGTCATTTTAAACTTAAAAAAAAAAAAAAAAAAAAAAAAACGATTCTTGAGATGACAATGAAAGACAATGAAAGTCAATGGGGTCCAATGTTGTTTCAATGCCAACATTCTTCAGAATGCCTTAATTTGTGATCTACAGAAGAAAGAAACCCATACATGTTTGGCACAACATGAGTTAATAACAATAGAAAATATTGCAAATAATAAAAAATTTTGCAGGGTGTTACAAGACCTATATGCAAGTTTTATTTTGGGGTAAACTGTCCTGCTAACACATGGTTGTTTACTAAATAAATAAATAAATGGGCATGAAATATTTATTTTGAAGTGAAATTGTTGTATTATGTCAGAAGAAAGAGATGTCTGAGAAACAGATGTTGCGGTCATCTTTATGGCGTTTTCAAGGTTAGTGTTCACGGTGCAGAAATATTTGACGGTGACATAAAGTCAAGTATTAAGTATTCTAGAGGTCTGTGTAATAATTTATGACATTTACCCTAGAAAACAATAATAAAGTGGACGTATTCTATCCCTCCATGCCAGTATTTGCAGACTGCCTGATGAATAGAGAGCTCTGACCACACACTACTCTCATGCCAGTAGGTCTCAGTATGTACCATGAAAAGCAATTAGGCCAGAACTATTAATGCATACAGATTAGAGTCCATATCAGATCAACTGATCCAGCCTGAATAATAGTGATACAATCCCCGTATTTGAGCAAAACTGCAGAACTTAGATAGTAATTGCCTTTCTCCTTTATTTTATAATTAAAGAATATCACAAGCTGAATTTAAAATAGATGTAGTCTGAGGCTCAGTAGCTATTATTATCCATGACTGATTATCGTGAAATGATAGACATAGAAACACTTTCATAGAGAGAGTTGTGTAAAGTACAATTTGCATGTTTACCAAAGCTAAAATTTAGCAGGGATACAAATAAAAGGCTTTTTTCCCTTTACTGACATTTAGAAAACACACATCCACAGGCTTTCGTTTTTCCTCTTCTATCTTGTTGTCTATTTGAAGTCATGCCAAGTAGCTGAGCGCAGTCTGAAGAGAACATGTGATTTCTCTCTCCATCTGCTGGCTGTGTGTTCACCCAAATGCTTGGTAAACGGCAGCGGCATTAGTTAGATCAGTCCTCGTCACATTAAATCATCACTTGAATTTGTTCTCAAATGCAACAATTTATGAATCAGGACACATAGATAATGAGAGAAGGTTATATACTTACTTAAGAGGCTGCAGGATGACTTAAAATTATGATATTATTGAAATATATTTAAAAAATAAATAATAAAAATAATAATAAATATTAAGATAATTAAATTACTTACTGATAATTTATTAAGTAAAATTCTAAATAAAATAAAACTCTTAATCTACATGATTTTTATCATCCACCAGATTAATTTTTTTTTTTCATGTATTTATTGCTGTGTTTTTGTAGTTGCAGTGAACATTCATTCAAATGAAAGCCCCATGGCCAACATACATTCTAGTGAATGTCTGTGTACAAGACAGTGTGCCTAGAAACATTTTTACTGCCTCTGTGATGGTTAAGCCCTGTTTATTCTCCACGCTACTGTAAGCTGTTACAGACTCTTGATGGTTTACAAGTCTCATCTCTCGGTTTGAATCCTCATCTATATGCGTGTTCACATATGTCTGATTAAATGAGCGGTATTTATGTAAAATCCCCCCACACACTTCTAAACATCAGTGAGGCTCATGTTTTCAGGTTTTATATTTCCACCAGGTAACACTGGCTGCTCATATACTGCATAAGCCCCTCAGTTCAAGGTGGAGGTCGTTCTGGTCCTATTTGCCCTACAGTCATTTTAGTGCTTTGGTCTGGATTGTGTTCAATTTGCTGTGCTAAATAATGATTGCATTTGAGCTGTAATACTCTTTACATAAACATGACTTACACACATCTAGCATATGTAAGGGGGTTTTATTTTATTTTATTTTATTTTATTTTATTTTATTTTATTTTATTTTATTTTATTTTATTTTATTTTATTTTTATTTTTATTTTATTTATATGCTATTTAATGCATCTAAATTAACAGTTAAGTAAAAATATTTTATTTTATTTTATCATTTTTTTATTTGTTTTTATTTTATTTCTGTTATTTAATGCATCTGAATTAACATTTAAGTAATATATATATAATATAAGTAATATATATAAGTAATATATTACACACAATTAAGAAAATAAAAATACATTTTATTATTTTATTTCAATTTTTTTTTATTTATTTATGTGCTATTTAAATTTATTTAAGTTTCATTTAATTAAGCTTATTTTGTCCAATGAATTTTATGCACATGTGATGCACATGTGATGCTCCTTAAAGTAATAAAAAAGGGGGGAAAAATCTAAATAAAATACATGTTATTATTATTATTATTATTATTATTTATTTAATTATTTATTTATTTTTACCTGCAGTTTTATTTTATTTACGTTATTTAAATTTATTATGATACATTTAATGAAGCTTATCTTGTCATGCATGGTTATTTTAAATATAGAATTCTGTTTTTAAAGTTAAAATGTAAGAGTCTAAAAAAATACTGGTTTAAATAATATAATAATTTATAGAAAGGCAACAAATCACTTCCAAAATGATTCAGATTTTATTTAGCTGTCCCTCTCCACTTGTACATTGCAAGTCAGTTAAAACCAACACTGATATTTATTTGAATTATTTACTTTCACTTACCTAAATGGCCAAGGCAATGCTGAGAAGTGCACAGATATCTGTGTCTGTTGTCACGGAGAACAGATTTTAATATTGTTTTAGTGACGTCTTTCCTGATAGCAGGTCATTGGCACAAGCCCAGATTCTATAGACAGCATACTGGCAGCTTGACTGTTCCTAAAGGCTTATATACATATGAAGTAGAAACATCTTGCTTTCAAGGCCCTTCAGACTGTGTCCGGGCACCCAGAACAGGTAGACATGAATTTTAAAACTCTGATCTGAATTTTACAATTTGCAAGTCAGCCAAGGCAAGCCTAGTAACATCTTGGCTGTTTGTCATCTAACAACTTGACATGTACGGGAGGTTGGCAGGGGTTGCAGTAAATATTCAATATTTTAATATACTCTCAGTCTGTGAAATTCCTAGCAGCTCCTGAATCAGTAAGGACATGACGTGTGGTATTAGAAATTTGAACAGTTATTTGGCACTGGGGAACATTTCACTACACTCGTCTTTGGATGGATAGAGCTATTGTAATCCGGACGAGATTTATGACAATGGCTGAATTGACCACAAAATAGATACATCTTCATTGCTTCAGAAAGTCAGAGATTTGTAAAAATTAAACGTGAAAAAGGATGAAAAAACGTGATTATCAGGATGGAATAACAATGTCCTCAAGAAAAGTTGATGATTTTTTTATATTTCTCTTTTGTTTGGTTTGGTATGCAACCTCTTTAGTGCGTTGCTATGCAAACAAACATATATTTAGCTAGCACATATTTAGCTTGATATATTTAACAGTGCTAAAATTTAATTTAATTTAATTTAATTTAATTTAATTTAATTTAATTTAATTTAATTTAATTTAATTTAATTTAATTTAATTTAATTTAATTTTACAAACCATTTCTCATTTTAGTTATTACTAAAATAACTAAAACTAAATAAAGTAAAAATTAAAAATAAACATTAATAAAAACTATACGAATGAATGAATGAATGAATGAAATTACTGAAACTTTAGCTAAAATGAAGCTGAACACATAAAACAAAGGGATTTTGGCTTCAACATTTGAGAATTTTTAGTACCTTATATGTGGTACCTTTACATGTAATTGTAATTATGCTATATATTTGAGTAATTATGCTTTAATATATCACACTATATTGTAATGTCACAATAAAAACTAACTCATGATGATCACGTTATTCCGGGAATTTAGAACTTATGTGTGAAAAGGCTAAAATGAAATGAAGAAAGCAGAGTTAATGCCATCTCACCGGTCTGTTGCTCAGAAGGCTGAGAGAGGAACAGCTCCATTAGTAATGAATCCAGTATCATCATTATGCAGCAAAATGTTTAAACTACACAGAATCTCACAACTTCAAACAGAGCTTTACTTTTTAAAAACATTCCCCCATGAAACTCAGCTCATGTCAGCTAATCTTGAGACAGATAACCAGTGAACGTTTGAAGGAGGGGGTCATTTATTTACTTAAAAAATGCTCAAGTAAATATTTACAAAATAATAATTAAATAAATATAAAAAGCATATATTCAGTGTCTTTTTTATTGTTTGCACACAGCAGCTTCTTTGGAAAAAGTGTAATAAAAAAACTTCATAATGTGCATGACGTGAGATTTGTGTATAATGTGGATGTTTCTAATGTAGCAGCCTATTTTGCATTCACATTTTTTTTTTCATGGTACAAAAAAAAAGAATTGTGCAAAATCAGCAATTTGACAGGATGGATGTAAAAAAGGAGGAAATCAAGAATGTGCCCTATATAATGATTTTTATTGCCTACACTGCAAAACTGACTGCGAGAAAATAAAAATAACACATTTAATGAGGTTAATGCTCAAAACAGGTAAAATAATATGCAAATGGAATGCATGCAATTTTGTTTCTCATGTGAATTTATCTTTTTTCAGGATGTTTAGTTATTTTACTGTAAAGCATAGGAAAGGCCAGTGTCATGGGTTCATTTCCTAGGGAATTTTGTATAAAATGTCTACCAAATGCATAAATATAAATGTAAATATAAATGAAATGCATTCATTGTGTGCACTTAAAAAAAATCTTACTCAGTACTTTTACTTTGTTTTTCAGTATGAATATCTAAGCATTCTTAAATTCTTAAAAAACTATTGACTGACTGACTGACTGACTGATTGATTGATTGATTGATTGATTGATTGATTGATTGATTGATTGATTGATTGATTGATTGGGGTTAATGTACATTACATTTGTATTTATGCATTTAGCAGACGTGTTTATCCAAAATTCCCTGGGAAATGAACCCATGACATTGGCTATGCTCAACAGTTTAACTCTCGTTCTTCTTTATGATTTCTCTTTTATTTTTTCCTAATGGGACATTTGAGGTTCCATGATGTCTTGCTACACCATTTCATGCTAGAAAATGAAAACAAGATGACAAAAGTTGCTATGTCAAGTTCTCTTTTGAACTTGTGGTCTTACTCTCTGTGAGGTTTCAGCCGTATCATGGCTCCACCAACCCTCCCAGCCTGCCCTCCTGAGACCCTGCTGCTGGCTGGGATTTCTGGGATGCTCTGCTATCTCCACCAGCCAAACTCTCCTCTCTGTGTGGCTGAATAATGAGATGCATCATGAATGTGGACGGGCGGCCGAATAGCGGAGGGCCATGAATCATGATCTGAAGCCTCAGTGGAGGATATTAAGGGCCATTTACTGACAGCAACAAAGCAAACAGAAGTTTGTCATTTTCAATATGACATGTCATCGCAACGTAGGCACAAAGTTAAGAAAGTTTATTGTTTATTATTGGTGCATCATTTGTCTCCTGTGAGACGCGGTAGTCATTTTTCCTAGTATGTGACCGTTAAGGGAACATTCAATTTCATCATTTTGTAAACACTATGGGAATGCTACTTTTGAATGTTCTCTGTACATTCTGAAACAAGTAATAACATTTTCAAATTATAACTATAACGTTTCAGAAAAAAAAAAAAAAACATTGCATAAACATATAAATAATATGTTTAATTGAAAATGGACTGACAGAAATTTTAAAATTTGTTTATTTTAAAATTTTCAAAAAAATGTCAAAATATTACATTTAATGTCTAAATTAGACAGCAGTGATGATAGATTTTGCTTTTACTTCACATCATTTGATTTTTTTCACATCATTATTTTAATTATTAAAAATATTTTTTATTTTATTTATTTTATTTTATTTGAAAGCTAGGTTTTATAACATGATTCATTTATTAGGATGGTGTTTTAACAAATAAATGACATAACATTCAAAAAAACAAGTTCTGAAGTGTTTTGAATATTTTAAATGAATGCCTGTTCTTGATTGTTTCTTTTCTTCATATCTGCGCTGGTGACCTATGCTTCAGATTTTCCAATCTCATTTGCATCTCACTGATTGTAATCTGCCATTTGGAGACGATTTGACCATGTAAAAATAGACACAGACATAATGAAATGAGGATTATTTCTCAAATGTTAGTGGTTTTGACACAGTTTAATTTGTCTTTAATATTGAATTCTCCTTCTCGTGCACAAAATGATTGCATTTTGTGTCAGATCTAAACAGATAAATAATAAAATCAATTTGAGGTGCCTATTGTATCACATAACAAGGCATCTTAATAGTCTTGACAATGAGGGTTCCTCAATTTGCATGAACAAAATTGTTGGTTGTCTTCTGTCTTATAAACATTAACTGGTTATGGCACAGCTGAACATTCATTTAAATGCAGATGCAATTTATTCTTGTTCTTTAATTTTTGATTTTGTTTGTTTGCCTTAAAACACCCGGTAAAACATTATTATTATATTATATTATATTATATTATATTATATTATATTATATTATATTATATTATATTATATTATATTATATTATATTATATTATATATTGAAATAATGGTAAAATACATATTAAATATATTAATCTTAATTACCATTTAAAGTTGCATGACATTTCTAGGCATTTAAATGTAATTTAGTGTAATAAAGTTGCTTGATGTTAATAATGAACATTATGATAATGTGTGACCAGTTTTATCAATATTTCAGTATTACAGTGAAATATATTTTATATAATATAATTATTATAATATAATATACTTTATTATATAATATTAAATTTGCTTCAATTGTCAGTCTCTGTTGTATAATGCTTGTCAATGACTTACAATATTATTAAGGTTATAGTTCATCCTTAAAACCAAGTTAAACAGCTTGATGTTTTTATTAAGGATTTTTTAGTTTATGTATTTACTTTTATTTATTTTTCTGTGATTTTCGGTCGATATGGTGCACTGTGCTCAGCTTTGACCCAAAGTTTATTTGTGCCATTGAATTTATTGAGTTATGTTCACAGATGGAGGCAGACAGTTAATGTTAAGAGGGGTGCCATAATGTCACTCAATTTCTCCGGCTGATAAGGAACGCAGTGTGTGCGATGAGTGCTTGCCCTTCAGATGACTTTGTAATATATTTTTTTAGACATTTTGATTAGCTCAACTTTTTTTAATTTTCCTTCAAAGGCACTTTATCATTCCTATTCTCTCAAATTTATAGCATTCTCATTTAAATATAGATTTATTACATTTATTGTTAAAGGGATTCCTGCTTTTCCGCCGCCTTCTTAGAGAAGGAATTGTGTGCAGATGAATTCATCAAAGAGATGTTAATGACGTGAAGTGTTTCTCATGCAGGCTGGGTTTCCAGCTGTGAATGTCAAAAGTGACTCTTTAAAAATGTATTCATATGGTCTGTTGTTCCATTCACAGTCTCAACCTTTCCCCCTGCACACTCCACTTCCATCATCATGGAAGTGCTGAAAGAAAATTTTAATATTTCACTTTCACTCAAAGCAGCGAAATTGTCATGTTTAAATACCCTTGATCACGGCTGGGTTCATTTTGAATGCAGGGATGAAGGCTCTGGGACCTGCTAAACTCACAATGCTGGTCAGTCAGGTTTTTTTGAGATACTGAACAATACAGTGTCAGAATAATTTGCAAAAAAAAATGGACCTTTAGCTTGTCACTGGATCAGCACCTTAAACTTTGCTACCTTATTTAACCCTAAAACATGCATAATACAGCTTTAATATAATTTTATGCTCTCCCTGGCTGCATTTATCTGATCAAATATAAGTAAAACATAGTAATGTTGTGAATTATTATTACTATTTAAAATAACACTTTTCTATTTCAGTATTTTTTTTTTTAAATGTGAGTTATTCCTGTGATGTAAAGCTGAATTGTCTGCATCATTACTCCAATCTTCAGTGTCACATGATCTTTCATAAATCATTCAAATGTGCTGATTTAATGCTCAAGAAACATTGCTTATTATTAATTAATGTTGAAAACAGTTGTGCTGCTTAATATTTTTGTGGAAACCATATACATTTTATTTCAGTATTTTTTGATAAATAGAAATGCAAAAAGAATAGTATTTATTTGAAATCTTATTTAACATTAACAGTCTTTACTGTCAATTTGAAACAATTTAATGCTTCCTTGCTGAATAAATGCATTGATTAAAAAAAAAAAAAAAAAAAAAAAACACATGCACACAAACCTTTCAACTGTGGTATACACTCTAAATACATTATCATATATATATAAACTTTTCTAAACTTTTAATAATGTATTTAGAGTGTATACCACAGTTTAAAGGTTTGTGTGTATGCGTGTGTTTTTTTTTGTTTTTGTTTTTTTTTTAATCAGTGCATTTATTCAGCATATATTATTATTATTATTATTATTATTATTATTATTTATTTTATTTTTTATTTTTTCTCCAGTAGCAATAAAATTGTAGTGCTCGGGTCCATTTTAATACATTTTATCATCCATTGGGTGTGGGCTTAGCAATTGAAAACACACAAAAAATGGGCACTAGATGATGTTTACTGAAGATAAATGGCTTAATAGTGTGATATAATCAGTTGTGTAAGTTCAATATATGAACCCTGTGCAGATATGAGATATTCTAGCAAAACTGTCCAGCTATGTAACTTATAAAGTTACATTAGTTGATTATGAAGCGGCAGCCAGTGTCTGAATAATAATGTTGCTTCATTAACTTCATATTTGTTTTTCTTCAAGAGAGAATGAAACTATACTAACACATTTTAAACAACCAGCCACGGCCTCATTCATCAGATGACTGTTTGAGGCTATGAACCAGGCGTTTGTGATGTCTTACAGTATAAATAGAAATTTTTAAAGCAGGCTTACAGAACACAATGTTCATTGAAGCACTTGGTTTCTAGGCTTGCAATAAACCTAGTAATATTTGTTACAGGGTAACAGGAGGGAGGGATTTGAAAGAGATGCAGAGTCTATCATCTCAAATGCTGTATACTACCTCCACATAAAGCATATGTTCCCAATCTCTACAGACACACTGATATGCTCATAATCTTGCTTGATCTTTTATAAGCTTCTTAACTTGGGAATTGGGGTGATTTCATTCTTAAATCCTGTTCTAAAAAGAGAGATTATTTTCATTACACTTCTTTTATAAATCGTTTAAACTGGTTTCATAGAGCAGTCAGGGTTATATCCTTAAGGTGACCTCTAAATGAACTGTATGTCTTTTATATGTGCATAAACTGTTTATTTAACATTATTTATGCTGTGAAATAGGCTAAATGGCTCAAATGTTGTCAGTTATTCAGAAACGCTCATGACTTCTAATTCACCCTCTTTTTAAATTCCCACTGTTGTAGAAATCCTGAATGGAGGCGTGTATGTGGATCAGAATAAGTTCCTGTGTCACGCTGACACCATCCACTGGCAGGACATCATCAAGAACCCGCGTTCTGAACTTCTGGTCGTGCCCTCAAACAACAGTGGCAACACATGTGAGTGTTTAGATGAGTTTAATGATTCAAACCGAGATATAATAACTGATGATTTTCATGAATAGACTGAAATTGTTCTGTGTCCTTTCAGAAATTGCATTTGCATGCTGTATTTCAAGCTTTAACAAACAATATGTTATGTAAAATGTTTTAAAATATTTACAGCATTACTGAAATACTGATAAAACTGATAATGTTAATATAAATTAAGATTAATTTATTTTCATACACTACTGTTCAGAAAAATGTTAGGGTTGGTTAGATGTTTTTGAAAGAAGTCTCTTATAATCAAAAGTATGGTCAAAACAGTATTGTAAGGTATTATTACAATTTAAAATATTTTAATATTTTTTTTAAAATGTAATTTATTACTGTGATTACAAAGTTGAATTTTCAGCATCATTACTCCAGTCTTCAGTGTCACACGATCCTTCAGAAATCATTCTAATATGATGTTTTGGTGCTCAAGAAACATTTCTTATTACTCTCAACTAACAGTAGTCTCAAAAAACAGTAGTGCTGCTATAATTTTATTTATTTATTTTATTTTATTTTAGGATTCTTTGATGAATAAAAATTTCAAAAGAACAGAATCTATTTAAAAGCATTGATTTAAAACTTACTTGATTTTTTTTCTAACAGTATAAATGCCTTTATTTACACTTTTGATCAATTTAATAATATTATTATTTAGCATTAATTTTAGTATTATTAATAGTGGTAATAAAAAGTATATTTAAAAAGTATATAAAAAAATATTTATATATATTTAATGTTTTATAGTCAAACAGACAGACAAATTGCCAAATTCAGAGTCTCATTGTGTTCAGTGTTTACTCTAACAAAGTTTTCCAGAAACAGGCCATATGCTTTTGCGATTAGTTTGCAAGTTTTAGGGGTCTTCTTTGCAACCCTTAGATAATTGCAGGAATTCTTCAGTGTAATCACTTCCTAACTGAAATGATATTATTCAGTCTCTCTCAATCACACTCTCTCAGTATTTACAAAACAGTCAATTAAATCTACTCGGTGAAAATGAGTGGAAAAACTAAGTGGGAACATTTTATGAGACGAATCCCACAGTACATTGAAGTATGCTGTTGTTTAGGATTAATGTTAAGATGTATTCCACAGGCAGAAGGTGTCATCGCTCCTGTAACGGCCGCTGTTGGGGCCCTCAGGAGGATCAGTGCCAAAGCTGTGAGTATTTAACACATGCTTTATCATTTAACTTGAGCAGCAACACACACAGTACATACAGACAAAATGCAATATATTAAAGAGGACATTGGATGAAATTTTAACTTTTTTAGCATTTAGTTAGGTTTCTGGCGTATCTGCAAGCTGAGAAAAGCTGTAAAGAAAAGTTTATGCGGTGTCTGAGTCTAGTTTCTACGTAGATATATATCTTCTACTTACGAGCCATATATGGAGTCCAAGGCAGCAATTCAGTGTCTTGTGTCGATGCCCCACAGAAAAGAGGGGCGGGGCGAGCAGTAGCTCATTATCATTTAAAGAGACATGCACCGAAGCGAGTTGCTGTGAACAGAAAGTTTTTTGGCAAGCGTGTTGTTTTACACAAACATTGAGGATTTTTAACTACAGTATGTTACAGACATTTCATGAAGACCCTGAAGAATCATAACTTGTGGTAAAAATGGCATCCAATATCCACTTTAAGGCTTTCAGTGTAATGTGACCTTTCAGTGTAATGTGTCAGTATTATAGTATTATTGATTTTATAGTAACATTTCAACTTATGCTATCATAAATTACTACCATTATAATGCATTAAAATGGAATAAAATCTATACAACTCATAAATGAATGTATATATAGTTCAATTAGTGTTCAAATAATTTGTCTTATTTTTGTTCCTAGATATAAATAATGACATTATTACCAGAAGTTCTTTCTTATTAAGCTTGAAACCGTTGTTTAAAAGATGGTCTATAATTAAGGCATATTAAAAAGCCCATGTTATACTCATATACAAGTTCATAATTCATAGGGTCTGCTAGAATACATTTGTTTGATTTAAAGTTTAAAAAGCACATTATTTGTTCGCATATTGTACATTGCTTCAACATAGTTGTAATAATAGTTGTAACCTGGCTCAGAGGAAGACAGGAGTCATATCTTTGTGGCAGTTTTTCTCATGATTAAGGGATAATTCAAGACTTCTCTATGTCAATGGTTGTCAAAAGCAAAAGTGCTTTGAAAGTGTGAGCAAAACAGACACCATTTGCTGCTTAAAGTTTCTTTCAGAAGGCCATTTCGTCAGCTGAACACTTTTTGTCTAATTTTGCAGATAGAAATATTACTGTATATTAGGGCTGCAACACTCGATTATTTTGATAATCGATTAATCTAACGATTATTAGAACGATTAATCGACTAATCATTGATTATTTCACTGATTTTGCAGTTTGTTAAAATATTGAGTTATACATATTCTAACAAATAAATAAAAGGTAATCACTTCAGCTTTTGAAAATCATATGTGACCCTGGAACACAAAACCAGTCATAAGTGTCAATTTTTTGAAATTGAGATTTATACATCACTTGAAAGCTCAATAAATAAGCTTTAATGTATGGTTTGTTAGAATAGGACAATATTTGGCTGAGATAGAACTATTTGAAAATCTAGAATCTGAGGGTGCAAAAAAAAAAATCGAAATATTGAGAAAATCGACTTTAAAGCTGTCCAAATGAAGTTCTTAGCAATGCGTATTACTAATCAAAAATTAAGCTTCAATGGAACATGATCTTTACTTAATATCCTAATGTTTTTGGCATAAAAGAAATATTGATCATTTTGACCCATACGATGTATTTTTGGCTATTGCTACAAATATACCCCAGCGACTTAAGACTGGTTTTGTGCTCCAGGGTCACATATGTAATTAATTAAAATTCTTACACAATAAATTGCTAAAACTTTGTAAAATAAAGTTTCATTAGTTAGCATTAGTTGACTACATTAGTTAACATGATCTAATAATGAGCAATACCTCTACAGCATTTATTAATCTTAGTTAATGTTAATTTCAGCATTTACTAATGCATTATTAAAATCACAAGTTGTGTTTGTTTACATTAGTTAATGCACTGTGAATTAATATGAACTAACAATGAACGACTCTATTTATTAAATAACATTAACACAGATTAATAGTGTAATAACTGTATTGTTCATTCATGTTAGGTAATACATTATAACACCTTACTGTAAAAGCATTACCAATTAATTTATATAAATAGATATATTTGGCACACAAAATGAGATGACAGACAGAGAAACTGTCTTAATCACCATTTAATTAGCTATATGAAAAAATAACTGAATGACATATTCTGCCTAACATCTCATTTTGTAAGTCATATGGATAAGAAACTAAATAAAGGTAAGTGATAAGATGCTTTATTTTTTTGATAAACTATTTAATTCACAACTTAAAATACCTTATAGGATTATGATAATCAAAACAGTCCTGAGCTAGATCAAGCTTTGATCTCTGCAAACCAAACTATCACTTTAATTAATTTACTTCCCCAATTAATAAAAATATTTTATCATTAGCTAGCTCCACACTGGAGAGCTGCTTTATAACAGAAAATCAAGTTGTAATTCTAACTGAAAGCGACACTGACTAAACTGCTTGATTTAAGGCTATCTCTTGTATAAAGTACTATATAAATAAAGGTGATGTGACTGCTTTACTGAAGTACCGAGCTGAAGAGCTCATGCAAACATCCTTTTCTCACCACTGTCAGGTTTTGTTGTTTAAACTGTTGTTTTGTTTGTTGTTTATTGCGTTAATGAGAAGAAATCGCTGTGCTCTAAAGCAGTGATTTTCAACCCTGTTCCTCGGGACCAACTGCTCTGCACATTTTGCATGTCTCCCTTATCTGACACACTCATTTGAGTTCATGGAGCTCTTTCCTAATGAGCTGATGATCTGAATCAGGTGTATAAATTAGGGAGACATGCAAAATATGCAGAGCTGTGGGTCCCCAGGAACAAGTTTGAAAACCACTGCTCTAAAGCACTGTCTCTCTTCTTCTCTTGAACTGCATCCAGGAGAGCTGAATTACTCTTGCGCTACAGCGCCACACTGGTCAAACCGCAGTGTTGCAGGCTCTTACATTAGGTCATAAGAGATCAAATGACTACTCGACAACAGAAATATTTGTCGATAATTTTTTATTGTCGATAATGTCGACTAATCGTTTCAGCCCTACTGTATATCAAAGTTTCAGACATAAAAACTGAGTTTCAGTCATTGAAATTAAATGTGTTCTGTCTGTAATATAAAAACATTCTGAAACACCTGGAGTGAAAGCTCTTGGGAACTCATTGATCTTCTCTGGCGCTCGTGGCACAACCTGTGGTAATGCACACATGAGTGGGTGGCAGATACAAAGAGAGGGACAGCAGGGGATGGCAGGTTCAGTTTTCAATACATAATTAGGTATAATTAAAGACAATCCAACTCTGTAGAGTGTCACCACTGATGGGGTGGTTGCACAGTTTGTCTGGCAAATAATAGATTTAAGGTTTTTGTTTGTCCTGGTGACTTTTGACATATTTACAGAAAAGTAAAGTCATAAAAAGTCCAGCAATGTGAAGAGAGCTTCGCTTTTGTCTTTGCGGTTACAGTGACAAAGACGGTGTGTGCAGAACAGTGTGATGGACGCTGTTTTGGTCCGTACGTCAGTAACTGCTGTCACCGTGAATGTGCAGGAGGCTGTTTCGGACCCAAAGACAACGACTGCTTCGTATGTCAACATCTTCCTGTATTTTTACCTCATTCTGCATGATTTTAAAGTGAACTAAAGGTATTGACAAATGCCTGCTCACTTCATTTTTAAAGTTGTTTCATGGTGATGTTGTACTGTCATGTGTGTTGAAAACACTGAAAGCTCTGCAGAGGCGTCTCTCCATTATAGTCATGTTTTGTTGATCGGTCACATACTTACATGACTGTATTTTATTCTCAGGCTTGTACCAACTTTAATGACAGCGGGGCCTGTGTGACACAATGTCCTCAGCCATTCGTCTACAATCCAACAACCTTCCAGCTCGAACACAATCCCAATGCCAAATACACCTATGGAGCTTTCTGTGTCAAGAAGTGCCCACGTAAGTTACGCTGATTAAATTTAAAATTAATTAATTAATACATTTTAAATAATCAGAGAACAGCATCAGAATGTTTTGTCTTTTAAAGGTATAATATTTTTATATTTTTAAACTTTTTAGAATTTTCTTTTATTGGCTTAACTGTTCCTTTAATACATATTTTTGAACAAAGAAGCATCTTTCACAAGTAAGCTTTGTCGGTCTTTGACATAGATAACTTTGTGGTGGATCACAGCTCTTGTGTCAGAGCCTGTCCGAGCAACAAGATGGAGGTGGAGGAAAATCACATCAAGATGTGCATCCCATGCACTGACATCTGTCCGAAAAGTAAAGAATAACGAATTTCCACACTTACCATGTTTATTATCCTCGACACTTTTTAGGAACATTACAATACACTAAGCTCATGTTTGTTTGTATGTGTTCAGTGTGTGATGGTATAGGTACTGGCAGTCTACAAACGGCTCAAACTGTAGATTCCAGCAACATTGAGCTGTTTGTAAATTGCACCAAGATCAACGGCAACCTCATCTTCCTCATCACAGGCATTAAAGGGTGAGGAACATTTAAGTCTTTCAGCAGTGTCAGATATTCTCATATGACATTTGTGTTTCTCTTTGAACAGCTATGTCCCCTCAAAAGCTGCTATAAGTGCATGTCAACTTCTCCCAGCATGCCAACAAGCACTGCAACGAGGTGGTTTCGATATATAGAAAGCTGACGTGTTACTCTGCATGTTGACAGAAGAAAAATCTGTAGTCATGTGATCTACGACCTTGATGCAAAATCAGTTTAAATCCTAATGAGTTTGACCATGTTGTTCCCAGGACATTATTAATCTATCAAAACCTGTTTATTGAGCAAAATATCTTCAGGAACAGGGGTTTAAAAATATTTGCCTGGTAATATTTGACTTATATTACAGTGCTCATAAAAATACATGTTTTTTGATTCCTTACACTCATGAACTGTTTTGCTGTGTTTAACAGAGACATGTATCATGGTATCGGCGCTTTGGATCCTGAGCGACTAAATGTGTTCCGGACCGTCAGAGAGATCACAGGTAGAGAGAGAGAGTTCTCATTAGTTTTAAGATGATTTGGTAAATATACGGATATGCAATTAAAAAAACACACGTGATGTCAAGCAAGTTCATTTCTCACAATATTCATGGCTTCTTATGTTACAGTATTTAGTGAGTGTAATAGGTTAGAAAAACTGAACAGTTAGTCATGTTAAAAGGCTTTTGTTTAATTAAAATCTGGTGTGTGGCGCAATCAGATATTATATTGCAGTTAATGGAGTGAAACGTAATGAAACTCTGCACAATAAGAAAGACCTATGACTGTTGTCATGAATGCAGTTCCCATGCCCACCATATAAACGCACCTCTGATTCTGATGCACCAAAATATTGATCATAAGAACATGTGCAACTGTAGAAATCACTCCCAGCGGTGCTGAAACATTATGGTGGGATATTACAATTCTACATTTCTACATTACTTTTGCATGTAGTTTTGCTTTGTTTTTTACTGCCACATCGAGACATTAACTGTTGAATAATAAGCTCGATGCTTGTTTGTTAACTGCATCCAAAGGTTACTTGAACATCCAGTCTTGGCCAGAGAACATGACTGACCTTGGTGTCTTTTCCAACCTTGTCACCATAGGAGGAAGAACGCTTTATAGGTAAGATTATTGTCTGTCAGTGGAACTGATTTTGATTCATTCAGCTCAATAAAAATGCTCACTGCACAGTGGATCAAAGTAAAACTGTCTGCTACATCACTACCAAATAAACAATCCAACCATATGAAAGAGCGATAGGTTTGGATATTTTTATTGACTTCCTAATCATCCCCATTTCCGCGTCTTTGTTTTCTCAGTGGGATTTCTCTGCTGATCCTGAAGCAGCGCTGGATCTCTTCGCTGAAGTTCCAGTCTTTGAAAGAGATCAGCGCTGGTAACGTCTACATGACCAACAACAGCCAGCTCTGCTTCTACAACACAGTGAACTGGACGAGTCTGTTCCGCACCAGCACCCAGAGAGCTCTGATCAAGAACAACAGGGACCCCAGAGAGTGTAGTAAGTGCCAGTACTATCAAATGAAAATCATTTTAGTGCTCTGTTTAAACAGGTGCATCTCCTTTTTTATAAACTTATACTTTGTGACTATTTAAAACTGTCAGATGTGTCTCTATTTTAAGATGTCACTGTTTTGACACTACTGGTCAGGGTAAAAATATTAGCTAGTAGATATCACCATACTGTCTCCAGCTGATTAATAACAGTACATTAAGAAAATTTTGTATTGGATTTTTTCTTAAATGTTATGTTAAAATGTGCAAATGAGGGTTTATCTAATTAAAAATGAACTAATTTTCATAACTTTGTAGAATAGAAATCTGAACATTGGATTAAGCCAAAATCTTGTTTCATTTTGTTGACATATTAGTGTTAAAGGGATAGTTCACCCAAAAATGAAATTTTGTCATCATTTACTCACTCTCATGTTGATCCAATCCTGTATGAGTCTCTTTCTTATGTTGAACATAAAAGAAGATATTTTGAAGAATGCTGGTAATCAAACAGTTGATGGTCCCCACTGGCTTAGTATTTCTTTCCCTACTATGGAAGTCAATGGGGACCAACAGCTGTTTGGTTCTTCAAAATTCTTCAAAATATCTTCTTTTGTGTTCAACATAAAAAGAAACTCATACAGGACTGGAATGACACGAGGGTGAGTAAATGATGACAAAATTTTCGTTTTTGGGTGAATTAAAGGTTTTTTCACTCGATAAATCAGAAAATACTGTCAACATCCAGATATTTTTTTAAGTAAAAAAATAATAATAAAAGTTTAAATTTAATTTTAAAATTAAATGAAAAGTTTTGAAGTTTTAAAAGATTTTTTAAAAGATTGAAAAAATTAAATCCACTCTATTATAAAATGTATTATAAATATGTTTTATATTATTTTTATATTATTTTTATATTTTTAATATTATTGTGCCATTATTTCCATAGAAAATTAGGTAAATTTCTCCCATTATTCTTATTAATAATAATCCAAGGTCCAAGGCATAAATTAATTTATTTCATTCATTTCATTCATTAAAATTATTAAATTAAAATTTAACTTTTAAAAATATTATGTTTATGTTGTAATAATTAGGAGTAAATGTGCATGATTGTCGTGAAAATAATGTGAACTTGAAATGGTCTTAAAAGTAGGCTTTGTTTTCTTGGTGTAATTATTTTCTTATCTATTAAATGTGAGGCTACCTATGAGGTTTTGAGAGATTTGCACAGTTATTGGCTAAATTACCTATAAAACTGTCAACCAGTTACCATCATAGAGTACCTGAGCATTAATAATAGACTAGTCTATTAGGTCTGCCAGTTCTTGAATTTCAATACACTGCACCTTTGGGACACATATAGGACATAAAGACAGTCATTTTACATGCCAGTATCTTATGTACGATAAGAATTCCCTGAACTGATGAAATAGAGAAGCACAGACTTATCCGTAATGGAGATGTTGACAGTTGCAGAACACTTCCCACAGTGCCGCACTGCCAAGCTGCGCTTGATGTAATTAGTGAGATAATAAGTCTGTGGTGTGTGGGATCAATGGCGCTGTTAGCCGGCTCATTCACTGGCCTCTTTTCCACACTGCCGATCACAGTAGACTGATATCCCTGGATTGTCCAACAGCCCCGACAAGTGCATCCAGTGCTTTGCATTCACAGCTGATGGTCCCAGTTGACAATATGAGGGTCTTTGGTTCAACTCTCAAAGCAAAATCTCAAAGCAAAATCTGTGCTGAGAAATATCTGTTTAAAAACTTTTTATGAGTGATATTGACACATTTTCTATTGAAACAGGATGTTAGGGAGAAAAATACTGTATAGATATTTAGTCTTACATTCGCATGGAAGACTTCAATGCCTGTAGACATGGTCTAAAAGCCACAGCACTTCTGTTTGGATGTCACTGGGCCTTTAATATTGTTTAATATCTAACATATGTCCATGTAATGCCCATATGTATGTGTTTAAAGTCATTTCTGTGAATGTCTTCTGCAGCTCAGCAAAGGATGGTGTGTGATCCGCTGTGTTCAGTGGCAGGATGCTGGGGTCCCGGTCCAGATCAGTGTCTCTCTTGTAAATACTTCAGCCGGGGAAAGACATGTGTGAAAGCCTGTAATCTGTATGATGGGTGAGTAAAAGACAGTTTGCACCCAGACTTCAGAAATGAAGGAGAAAGAAAAATATGATCTGCCATATCTAGGTTCATGCTGAAAAGTGATGGTACTTCTTTATTATTATTAATTTCTCACAGTTTAGATAGATAGACAGATAGATAGATAGATAGATAGATAGACAGACAGACAGACAGACAGACAGACAGACAGACAGACAGACAGATAGATAGATAGATAGATAGATAGATAGATAGATAGATAGATAGATAGATAGATAGATAGATAGATAGATAGATAGATTTGGTATTACTCCATAAATTAGAAAATACTGTCAAGAGAAAGAAAGAAAGAAAGAAAGAAAGAAAGAAAGAAAGAAAGAAAGAAATGTTTAAAAAATAAAAATTGATAAAAAGGTTTGTTTAAAATCTAGTAAACATCTGATTATATAAAAAATCTAAATTTTTTATATTATTGTTTATATATTTTAATATTATGTCATTATAAATTAAAAAAGACTAAAATGTTATTTTTGTAAATAAATTCATAGAATATACAACATAGTTCACTAATAACACTAAATTTAAGCATTTAACTGTAAGCCTTTTGACCAGTATATCATTGACCATACATTCATAAATCTAGTTGTCAGTTGACAGTTTATATATTTTACATACCAATTACACAAATTCATTCTGTTAATGTTTCATGAATAAGATCCATTGTGTTGGAAGCGTTTGAAACTCCACAAGTTCTGACACTAGACTATTGGGTACAGCCATGGTTACTGCAGTATTTTTTTTTTTTTTTATGAAGACTATCTATCATTTAGATTGCCGTTCGCCCCCAGTCACTTTGTAAACACAATTGTGTACAAACTTCTGCCTTGGGGATGTGTGAGAAAAGATTAAAAGAATCAGAGAGAGGGATGGATTTCATCTAAAAGTTACTAGTCTGAACGCACAAGGCAGCAGGACCACGTCTGGCCAATGCTACTGCACAGGCCAAAATCCAGCTAATTGTTCCTCGGCCTGTCCCGAGCGGGCTCAAAACACACTGCCATCTGTGAATGACAAAGTGGAAACACTCATCTGACAACAAATTTACATTCTGGTCCACTGGGAGCGTCAGAGAAGAGCTCTTTGGTTGGCACAGCTTTTCTGCTGTAGTCATTAAACAATGGCAACTCTGACCAACATCTGAATAGGATTCCCCGTGGCAAAAAAATGTAATTTAGTTCCTAACGATAATCAGCTGTGGGGGAGTGTCATATTTTGGAGAATGAACGGGGGTATCATTACGCTCAATTAATTGTGCTTTAAATCAGCAGCCCCAGTCTATGAATGGGGATGTGCCAAACATCTCCAGTCACTCAGCCAAGAGTTCAGACATGAGAGCAGCATTATGTGTTTTTCCAGGAGGTTCTGATTACTTATAAATTAATTTAAGTGAAAAGTAAATTTAAATTAAATTAAATTGAATTAAATTAAATTATAAACAATTTAGACTTGCAGGTAGGTAGATGGGTAAACAGAAGACTTAGTAGATAGTTCTGATTCTGATTATTTGGTGAATCAATTTAAATTATGTTTGGTTAATTTAATTTTTAAGTAAAATCAAATAAAGTCATAAAAAATAAAATGAAAGTTCAGATTCTGATTATTTAGTGAATCAATTTAATTTAATTAATTTAATTTTAAAATAAAATAAAATAAAATAAAAATAATTTAAAAATAAAATTATTCAGATTCTGATTATTTAATGAATCGACTTAAATTATGTTTGGTTAATTTAATTTTAAAAATTAAATTAAATTAACTTAAATTAACAAAAAAATTAATAAAATTTAATTAAAAAGAAGAAAAGAAAAGAAAAGAAAAGAAAAGAAACAATTAAGATTTGTAGGTAGGTAGATGGGTAAATAGAAGGCTTAGTAGATAGTTCTGATTCTGATTATTTGGTGAATCAATTTAAATTATGTTTGGTTAATTTAATTTTTAAATAAAATAAAATAAAATAAAATAGTTCAGATTCTGATTATTTAGCGAATCAATTTAAATTAAGTTTGGTTCATTTTAATTTAACTAAATAAAATAAAATAAAATAAAATATAACAGTTGATTTAATAATTCAAAAGCAGTTGATAGCTGGAGGTAGATAGGTATGTAGGTGGGTAGGTAGATAGTAGATATTTAAAAACAAAAATTATGAACTAAACTAAAATAAAATAATGCTGAATTTACCCTAAAATATAAATAAATTAAAATAAATAAAGTAAGACCCATTCAGAGTTGTGGGCATGTAGGTGGATGGGTAGATGTCTTGGTAGTTAGTTTAGTTGGTTTAGGGCATCACATTAGCACCCATTTTGACTGTAAATGTTTCCAGTGTGAGAAACTTCAAACTGTGACTGTTTGTACACTCGATTTCCGATGTTTTAAGATCTGGGAGGTTTCTTTGATCCCCACTCTGTTATTGACAAGGCACCATCTTTCCCTGTTTTGGAACCGGCTCTCAAAATTTCCCTCTGAAACATGGGCTGATGGAAATGAACAAAGGAAAGGGTATTGATGGCTCTGCTAGGCAGCCCCTCTGCCGTATCTCCTGCAATCTGAGCTGCCATCTGCTTAGATAAAATTTAAAGAGGACTGTTTGTTCTTTCCTCTCAGACCAGTGCCGAGAAAGATTTTTCTAATTAAAATTACATTATTTTTTCATGGATCTTACTCAGCCAACTGGTGTATTAGCCAAGTTCTCGCCAGTATGTGAATATAGTGTCTGTGGTTCAGTTGGCTATGGTTCAAGAAGACATGGAGGAGACAAAACAAAACCTGCTGTATGTGTTGTTGTTGCTGAGAGAATACATCACCTACTTTGACTGGATGCTTTTGATCGATAAATAAATATTTATAAGACAATTAAATATGCATATACAGCTAAAATTGGTTGTTGGAAAATGATGAATAAAACTAAATAATATTTCATTATTTTATTTTATTTTATTTAAATTTTGCAAATGAATGTATTGTTAAAATGTATAATGTTTAATTAACCTTTTTCCATGTGCATATTTTAGAGATGTTCGCGAGTTTGCCAATGGATCTGTGTGTGTGGAGTGTGACAGTCAATGTGAAAAGGCCGAAGATAAAACTCTTACCTGTCATGGCCCTGTAAGTAAACCAAGCAGTGCTATTTAAAGTCAACCTCATCAGAATTGATCAAATTAGCTTTCTTGGTTGTCCGTGGTTCATTTGTGCGCTTTATTCCAAAGAAAAAATGCATTAACTTGCCTTGACTTTTCCCTATCAAATCTCACCCTAAATTTTTTGAGTAAAATGGGATGTGAATATTTTTATAATGCCTTTTAAATTTTCTCCACTATTCCAGCCCAACCCATCCGGGCCATCATTATGATATTTTTCAGTAAATTAAGTAAATTAAGTCCTCTATTTTGTCTGTAAAATGTAAAAATGCAAGTGCCGAAGTTTTAGACTTTAAATGCAGATGAACAAAGCTGTCATCTTCTTATGATAACCTGCCTGTCCATCTCAATTCCTAAGCTGCATAATTAGCAACATCAGAGCTGTCAGAGAATGTAAGAACTCGTCCAACCGTGTGACACCCGTCTCAAAATGGGCAATTACTTAGATCAAATATGTATGAATTTGTTTATGTTGTCAGCACCGCTATGTGATTTAAGTAAAAGTTTAATGAAAGTAACTCAAACTCATAAGAAAGTACCAAAAAGTGCTATGTGCATAAACTATTTGGGAGAAGCATCAATAAAATATTGCAAGTAGTTTGTTTTCCTTTATTTTTCCATCCTCAAGTATGACTCCTAGACCATTTTCATTTTATAGGTCATTGTCATGCGTTTTGTCTGCATGGTTTAGGGTCCAGATCACTGTGTGAAGTGTTTGCATCTCAAAGATGGACCGAACTGTGTGGAGAATTGCCCTGATGGTCTGCAGGGAGCAAACAGCTTCATCTTCAAATATGCTGAGAGCAACAACGAGTGCCATCCCTGTCACCCCAACTGCACCCAGGGGTACGTTTCTGCATGTATGTGTGTTTGTTTTTCCTCCAGGGCCAGCGCTACTGAACACACAGAGCCTATTGAGGCCTGTGTGATTTTATCATTGTCATGGCAACTGCAGTAATTACATTACAAACATCTTACCAAGATTCTTGCCTTGTTAATAAGGAGCAAGATATAGCAGTAAATGCATTTGATGGTGTTTACAGCAGCATAAAACATGCCTTATCCAAATTATATTTTCAATATACACTACTGTCCAAAAGTTGAAGTCGGTAAGATTTTTTACTGTTCTTGAAAGTAATCTCTAATGCTCACCAAGGCTGCATTTATTTGATTAAAAAATACATTAATATTGTGAAATATTATTATCATTTGAAAGAACTGTTTTCTATTTTAGTATATTTTAAAATGTAATTTATTTCTGTGATCAAAGCTGAATTTTCAGCATTATTACTCCAGTCTTCAGTGTCACATGATCCCTCAGAAATCATTCTAATATGCTGATTTGCTGCTCATGTAACATTTCTTATTATTATCAATGTATTTTGGCTTGATACATTTTTCTAAATAACAACATTTATTTGAAATATAAATATTTTACTGTCACTTGTGATCAATTTAATGTGTCCTTGCTGAATAAAAGTATTAATTTCTTTAAAAAATAACCTTACTAACCTTAAAGTTTTGAACAATAGTGTGAGTGAAGCTTTATTTACATATCACCTTTTAAAGCAACGTTAGAAACATATAAATGTTGCACAATAATATAAACAGTAAAAAAATAAGAGCTTAGAGTTTTTAATTTTTTTCTACTATTTTACAAAATAACTTAAAACTATTAACTCAAGTGTTACAAGCGATGTTACAACAACGTGAAGTTGTTTTTTATCATAAGAATATCAGAATTATCATTCATTTGTTTCGAATAATAATTAAGTTTCAAATAAGATAGAAATATAATTGAATGATATATATGATATACCTGTACAAATAATGAAAAAATACAGATAACATTATTTGATCATAACACATGCCACATATACAGTATCCTACTGACTTTTATATCAAAGAATTGCTAAATAAAATATTAGGGCAGCCCTTGAGGCTGAAAGATCCTTCTTTGTGGCCCCTGAGCTTTCCAAGGTTCACTAGCCCTGCTCTAGGCAGTTCTTTCTCTTAGTTTCATCTTGGAAATCCCATAAATCTCTGCATTCATTCAAATATGTCACTATCTAAACTTTGACTGCCCAGTGGGTTGGTGAATTTGGGTGCAGTTCCACAGGCCTTCGGTGTCACATCCTGTAGATCTGAGGCAGATCATACTGCACATCGACACACTAGAAATATCCACCCAGTATGAACCTCTGCTTCGTTCTGGTCTGTCTTGGCTCTCAAATCAAAGCTCTTGCAATGCTCTAGGACGCCATAACAAAGCGCTCGCGAGCCCTTCATCTCGTGGGTGACAGTCATTGCCGCTGGTTGCTGTCAGGCATGTGCTCTTCAGCACTGTTCTCTGTGATTACTGAACCCAGTCACTGCTGTCACAGCACTCAAACATGCCTTATTCCTGTATGTAGAGCTCTGGAGCTCATTTCAGGCTACACTTAAGCTCATGAGAGTGGATGATGCTAGAGATGGCTAGGTACAGTAGATCAACAGTTAACATGGTGCACATTTATTACCATAAGTGAGTAACATACACTACCATTCAAAAGCTTGGGATTAGCTATTTTTAAATGTTTTTGAAAAGTGTTTTTGATGCTCACCAATGCTGCATTTATTTGATCATTATTACAGTAAAAGCAGTAATATTGTGAAATATTATTACAATTGAAAATAACTGTTTTCTATTTTAATGTATTTTAAAATGTAATTTATTCCTGTGATTTGAAGCTGAATTTTCAGCATCATTACTCCAGCCTTCAGTTCAGAAATCATTCTAATATGCTGATTTGCTGCTCAAGAAACATTTGTTATTAATATTATAAATGTTGAAAACAGATGTGCTGCATAATATTTTTGTGGAAGCCTTGATACATTTCTTGATAAACAAAAAGTTCAAAAGAACAGCATTTATTTTGAGTATTTGTTTTGTAACAAAGTAAAAGTGTTTAGTTTAATGCGTAAAAGTATTAATTTATTTAAAAAAAAAAAAAAAAAACTTTTACTGACACCAAACTTATGAAAAGTAGTGTATGTGAGTTAATAGACAATCATCATCATCATCATCATCATTAATATATTATAGAGGTATTATTTTAATTATTACTTTCAATCTTACCTGTGTCATAGGTGTACTGGACCCCGGATTCAAGATTGTATTGGGATGCTGGACAGGTAAACACCTAGAAATTTTCCTTTGCTTTCATACTGTTCAAGGCACTGATTTTAAGTTTATGTACGTAATATATACTACGTGAAGGTCAAAAGCAAAGTATTTCATAACTAAAGTTCTGACATTTCACTTTGGGAATCTAAAAATCAATTAATTAAATACAGTCAACACATTACAGAATCTTTCCAAGTAGTTTTTATTTGTTTCCAACTAGAAACTTTTCATACCATTTTTGCCCATTTAATATTATTGAGTTAGTTTGAATCTGTGATAATTAGGTGTTCTGATTTGAAAGAACATGGCACTATTTCTGGAAAAGCAGTGGGCCTTCTTAAAAGTTCAGGTTTTTACTGAAAGTAAACACTTTTTTTCTCACTTTTTAATTTTAACAGAAAAATAATATGACAGTGAATAGAGCTGTGGCTGTGATTGCACTGATAATGCCATTTCCATTAAAACAATGCAGTATTTTATATACTCAAAAATATATAGCTGAAAATGCCAATAAAAATCTAAATTGAAAAACTGAATTGTTCTAACATTATATTATGGTATATGTTTTAAATCCTTGCATTTTCCTCCAGGACTCCTTTGATTGCAGCTGGGGTGATTGGGGGGATGTTTGTGGTCGTAATTGTGGCTCTCGGATTTGCTGTCTTTTTCCGACGGAAGAGCATCAAGAAGAAACGAGCTTTACGCCGTTTCCTGGAAACAGAGGTGATAGCTAAAAATCGAAGAACATTTAAAATGATTTTGAATAATTTGGATGCAGTGAATTAATCTGAAAAACATTAGGTCTCAGGAGACACACAGAGAGAGAGGGAAAAAAAGAAAATCAGACAGAAAACTGGCCAGTGAAATTGGTGTGGTGGTGCATGGATAGGTCTGTGGGGTCTATAGCCAGTCTCAATTTTCCATTTGAAAGTGCCTCTCTCACTTCAATGGTGGGAAACCTCAAATGGAATAATGGAGATCATTTTCAGATCCTTAAATGGAAACTTATGAAAGTACTTCAAAATGTTCTGCAGCCAGTATGTGTGTGAGTGTGTGCATTTGATATAAAGTTTAAGTCAATATTATGGAATCTGCAGTTGTGTTAGGTGTTAAGGAGTGTAGAGCACCAAATTGATCTACTGTTTCAGTATCTACTTCTTGCAGATAAATCCAGTGTTTCAGGTTGATTTGTTTTTGTTTTTTCTTTCGAATGTCAATAATACTCAATAATATCAGGATTAATAGTAAACTTTATAGAAATTAGGTCTGTCCTTGGGCACTTTATATAAATGGTGGTTTTCTAGAGGTCAAAGTGTCTTTGCAATCAGTAGAGGGGAAAAACTCATCAGAACCATCAGAAAAGAATGAAACTTAGGAGATGAAGGGTTAATATTATGAAAGTTTTTAGCTGAGGTTTAAAGGTGAAAATGGAAAGATACTGGAAAGTGTCAATGGAAGTGAATTGCCTTAACAAGTGAAGATCTGTCATCCATATAAAAGGGTTGAAGTCTAGGGAAAAGTAACGATCTGAACTCAGAGGTCCAGAGTGTACGTCTGGGAATATTTGGATGCAGTAGCTCACATAGATAATGAGGTTCAAGACTATGAAAAGCCTTGAAGGTTAAAAGAAGTATTTTGAACTGAATACATGATGAGATGGGCAACTACTGAGGAGTGATATGAACAGCGTTCTGTAATTATGAAAGCTCTATCAGCTAAGTTGTGCGTGTTTTTAAAAGGTATTGTAATTTGGAAAAGGTTTAGTGGCAAGGCAAATGAAAACAGACAACAAATGTAACTGTAAATAAAGCAAAAGAAATGTTTTTCAGCTCTTCAGTGGTCTTTAAAAGTGAGAAAATGGTTGAACATAATGTCAAAAGGCATTGTGGTTTTGAATGGTCAATACAGATATCTAGTTTGAGGCCCTAAAATCTCCATTGAAGGCATATGAATTTGGTTTGGAATTATAAGCAATTCCAATAACCTCTTGATAAGTATAAAGAAATGGTGAGTCAAGTTAAATAATGTCACTGAAAGAATTTCTGTATAAACACAAGCTTAACTCGAGAAGTAAAGAAGGGTGAATCAAAGACTGAGCAATGCAAACTGAAAACTTAAAATAGGCAAAACCCAGACTATAACCAAATGAATACATTCATACATAATGACAATAATGAAATCAGGCAGAACAAGAGTCCATTATAGTGCTAACCTGTGGCTGGCGGATCAAACTGTAGTAGACATTGTAGTTATATATGAATTTGTGATTATGTTGAGTGATTTTGGTGTTGATTATGTCTTTTGAGCAGCTTGTCGAGCCTTTAACGCCAAGCGGCACAGCGCCCAACCAGGCACAGTTGCATGTACTGAAAGAAACGGAGCTTAAGAGGGTCAAAATCTTGGGAACAGGAGCCTTTGGAACTGTTTATAAGGTACTACATTAATGTTTATTATTTGTGTGTTTATATGAGTTTTATGTGTTTCCTCAACTATATATATATATATATATATATATATATATATATAATATTATTATTATTATTATTATTATTATTATTATTATTATTATTTTTATTTTTATTTTTATTTTATTATTTTTATTTATTTATTTATTTTTTTTTACAATTTAACGTGTAATTGACTTCCGCTGTCATCTTCTTTATAAGGGAATCTGGGTTCCAGAAGGAGAAACTGTGAAGATTCCAGTGGCTATAAAGATACTCAGTGAAAGCACAGGACCAAAAGCCAATGTGGAGTTTATGGATGTGAGTAATTTACAATTAAATTTTACTTTAGTTTTTACCATCATTTGAAAAATAAGAATGCAAGGGAATGGATTTACTGAAAATGTCCTTTTCACCAACAGTGCAAATCAAATAACTTTAACTGACATGTATTGCATGCATTATTGTATACGTTTAAAGTTAGATGAATATAATGTAACTAACCAGCTTAGGCTATTGCTTTTAAGGCTATATGGACTTTTATTTGATAGCTTAACATCATGCTAATGTTAAAGTTGGCAGCTTGTATTGAACAGAATGGGAGCTGTTCACATGAATGACAAATTGTTACACTTATTTTCAGGCTTATTTGAAGGTGCTTTCTGCAATCGCATTAAATATAAACATACACTATAGTAAAAGCAGTGGTGTATAAAGTACCTGAAAGCCATACTCAAGTAAAAGTACAGATATCTTACCAAAAAATTACTTTGGTAGAAGTTGAAGTCACCGTTTAGAATATTACTTGAGTAAAAGTCTTAAAGTATGTGATATTTATTGTACTTAAGTATGAAAAGTATTTTTAAAATCTTAAACGTACTTAAGTATTGAAAGTAAAAGTACAAGTAAATGCAAAATGGAAAACAAGCAAATAAATATATATAAAAACAATATTCATACAGCTTGAGTAGCAAGATTGTGTTGAGTTTTAACTCTTTCTTCCATTTTTTATTTTTGGGTAAGAATAAGAAGCACTTCATCCGGTACTTAGCAGGCCCGGGGGTATTCCTCCTGGAGAAAATTGCAGGGGGATACAGTGTAGATATTTATACTGTAGATATTGGTATATTAACTAAATTATATACACTGAAAAAAGAGCAATATCTTGCACTTTCACAACAAAATAAACTTTTTTTCTTTATTGAATATTAAAAAAGAAAAAGAAAAGAAAAGAAAAAAAGCCCTCTTTGTTCTCTTTCTCTGGATCATTGTTTCTACACTGGCGATTCTTTTCAACTAACTTTTTTTATTTATATCAAACAAGGCCATAATCACGTCTAGAACATTGGGGGACCAATTGTTTTGAGGAAAATATAAAGACCAGACCACTATATGGTGATGGTATTTATTTAAAGAAACTAAATAAATAAAGGATTTAAATGGATTTATGGGAATAAATTAAAAGAAAATAAGAACAGTAAAAGAACAAGAATATTTGTAAAGTAATCAATCTGAACTGCAAATAATATTTTTATTTTAAAATATGCACCTATTCTATTTCAGTTGTATTGTTGAAAACGCAAAACAGAAAAATGTTAGTCGTCATAATCAATTATGAATGCCATGAATCACGTAAATAACAGACCAAAATGGCGGAATTTGACAAAAAAAAAAAAAAAGTCAAATAGTTTGCATCACTGGATATTGTTGGTCGTTTACATCATAGAAGGGGAACGCTACATTTACAGTCGAGCCGACTGTTGCTATAGTAACGAACGCAACTTTCATCAAGTAATCGCTCTTATTTCAGTGTTGTTTACTTTCAGTTTTCATTATACATTCAGCATTAACATCAAGTCAAAAGTGAGCTTTCAACTGAACTTTATAGCCTACATGCATTTTAGATGCTTATATTATGTTCTTGCCCCGTCCATGCAGTGAATGCACGTTATTGAACGAGCGGGTTTTTAGAACATTAATTCAACTGCTCAGGTAATTTCAGTGGTAGTCTATACATATTCATGTAACGTTTTTAAACTCCCTGTAACTCACAAACTCCCCGTGATAGTGCGCAAATGTTTCTGCCCGTTTTCGCTTGTTGTCAGCCTCTGATTTTCCGCAACAGACTGAAGCCAATGAGTGAATTCAGCGCGCCTTGCTTTCAGCTAATAAAAGAAAAATGCTGCAATTTTCCGGTGTTATTTTATGATTGTTGGGGCAGTCTCCAGCTATATCTTAAACTTCTCAAAATACAGTCCGCTTCTGATTGGTTTTGAACACTGCACAAAAAAAAAAATTAACGCAGTCTTTATCTAATTCTGATTGGGTGGCCTGCCCATGCCTGGAGCCGGCCCCGGTACTTAGTGTCTTTTATTCAAACACAAGAAAACATTTCTGGAATCTGCATCTGAAATAGCATTTAGATGTATTTACACAGTTTATGTATCTCAGAGGGGACATGGATGCATTTAAACTGCAGTTACAGATGCATAAATAGGCCTAATGTTTTGTTTTTAACATAAAACGTTGAATACTGATATCTGAATTAATTTAAAACATGAAAAAAATGGTCGAAATGTGAAATTAAAACCGCCAGTAGGTGACAGCAAGTTACTGTTAATGAGTGAGTCATTGAGATTCAACCGATTCATTCAAACGACTGATTCATTCAGAAACAAAGCATTTGACAGTGTTAATGAGTGAATCACTGAATCATTTATTCAACCGATTCGTTCAAAAAGCTGATTCATTCAGTAAGTAAACACTGTCCATTGGCAAAACAGTGCTGTGATCTTTGTTTGGAACTATTTTCATTGGCAAAATTGAGCAAAAACAAGCAATATTATATCTAAAATGCAAGTCACTTATTGCTTTACTGACATTGTATAAAATGATTATTAAATGTGTTTATGCTGATATCTGCAGAAAAACGGTACTCTTTGTGTGTTATAGATATAGAAGTTAACTATATTAAATTGTATAAATTTAAAAAGCACACAGAAGCTTTTTTGCCGTCTACAATTTAGAATGCCTGGAATTTTGAGTTTTAATAGACTTATAAATCAATGTGCCTGCACTCTGTGTGTGATTTGGTGATATAGCCTATACTTGAAAATGTCAGATCGCACATCATTACAACGACACTTATCATATTATCGCAGACGATGCTGTATCGCGCACCCCAGACTCGACTTGAGTGGAAAATGAATCATCCGCAGTTGTGCGCGCACTTGTTGCACATGAGCAAAGGTGTTTTTAGGAGTCTAACTTGCAAACGCCAGAACACTGATTCATTAAACATGCTTTCTTGCAGTGTTCTTCTGACTTCTGACTATTTTGTAGTAAGTAACGAATATGCTTCGTGGAAATGTATCGGAGTAAAAGTATACTTTTTAAGTAGTGGAGTAAAAGTTGGCTGAAATATAAAAACTCAAGTAAAGTACAGATACTCCCAAAAAAATACTTAAGTACTGTAACGAAGTATTATTACTTCGTTACAATACACCACTGAGTAAAAGTAAAAAGTCTCTTTCAGGATTTTTTGATAAATAGACATATAGAACAGCCTTAGTGGAAAAGTTTTGTTACATTATAAATGCCTTTGCTGTACTTTTTTTATTTATTTATTTATTTATTTTTTCAATTTAACCAATCCTTACTGAATAAATGTGTGTGTGTGTCTATATATATATATATATATATATATATATATATATGTATGTATGTATGTATGTATGTATGTAATATACTGACCCTAAACAATTGTAAAATGTAACTGTACACTATTTCTTTGTTGTAACGTATTGTCCCGAATATAAGACGATGTTTTTTCTTCGAAATACATCTGAAAAATTAAAAAACGCGGTCGTCTTATTTTCTGGGTCTAGACTTTGACATGTTAATAATACACTCACAACAATAGGTGGCGCCTTAAACGCATAAAACGAGTGTGCCATGAAATACGTGATGTAATGTGTGTTGTAAAGATCGCGAGTGAAAACACAAGAAAAAGAAAAGCTTACAGCGGCATGAGTCGTGACTGTCATGTTAGCCTGATGGGACCAAACTTTCTCTGTAAGTGATTTTAAAACGTAAGACAGTACACATATTTGAAGACTACAGAAAAGATTTCACTTCTACTGTTAATACAATTTTGGTAGGCTGCTATAAGATGGATAGACTAAATGTTATATAATTGAGATGGGCTACCTTTTATTTTTATGGTATATCAAAAAGTGTATATTTTTAAATGTGATTGTTGGTACATTTTACCAGTATTTGCCATACTTTCAAAACAAAAATTAAAACAGGAAAAATATGCAATATAATAATTTAAGAAAAAAAAAATTCTCAGTAAAACACAATATTTGGTTTTCAAAAAGCCTTTTTCCAAAAGGTACATCTGGAAAAAGGGGGGTCGTCTTATAATCGGGGGTTGTCTTATATTCGGGACAATACGGTATATTGTTTAAGATTGTGAATAATATGAAGAAAAGTCTAAAAGCAAACATTGTAAATTAAGCGTGACCTTTAAAATGTCTTCTCTTAGTATGTTTTGTGATCTTCCAGAGAGAGATTGAAACTGAACCTGCAGATTCACACCTTCTCCTGCAGGCATATTGAGTCTCTCTTGTGGTTTTGGAGAACTTTTAAATGATGGTTTCAGTTTGGTTTCCCAATATGTGTTGTATTGTACTGAGATACTTGGTGATAAACCCTAGTTTGGCTCCAACCCTAGTTTACGTAATATTATATCCAGGGTGTTGATGAAAACAGCACATTTAAAGTCTTTCTGTTTTTGTCTTTTAGGAGGCACTGATCATGGCCAGCATGGAACATCCTCATCTAGTGCGCCTT
The DNA here is from genome assembly GCA_039654775.1 of Spinibarbus caldwelli. Classification (NCBI taxonomy): domain Eukaryota; kingdom Metazoa; phylum Chordata; class Actinopteri; order Cypriniformes; family Cyprinidae; genus Spinibarbus; species Spinibarbus caldwelli. Next base: position 7,167,532 of record CM077225.1, read on the forward strand.
TTGGGGGTCTGCTTGAGTCCCACTATTCAGCTGGTAACTCAGCTCATGCCCCACGGGTGCCTGCTGGACTATGTGCATGAGCACCAGGAGAACATCGGCTCCCAGCTGCTGCTCAACTGGTGCGTGCAGATCGCAAAGGTAGGAGTTCCCATGAACAAGTGTGTTTTTGCCTTTGTTGTTGAGCATGCACTTTGTCTCAAATAATGAATCTCTATGTACCCTTTCCAGTGTTTGTTCTTGTGATATTTGAGAGCTCATATTAAATGCAGTATATTTGCAAGTTTTTGTAATGAAAAAAACACACATCTGCAGGCTACTGAACCACTAAACACTCAGTTGCTTTGGCTCAGTTGGGTATAGAAGGACGCTCTTTGAAGTACTTCCAAGGAAGAAGCTCCGGTGTCTCATGCATCAAATGAGTGCAACTGCCCCCAACCGTGTTTAAAGAGAAAATCTTCTGTCTTCAGCTCTGTGATTGAAACATTATGTAATGGACTGGTCTATGAAGGAGTTCAGGAAAAATATTCTCAGTTTCCCAGTAGGCTTGCCATTTTCATACTCAGCATTGCATGAAAAATTAATTCGTTATTTTAGTCTACCTGTTGAGCTGTTGGTGTTTAGTCAGCATTGAAGTCGAAGTCCAGTTGGTGTCATTTGCCAATCCAATTTCTCACTCCTGTACTCATTCCCTGTGTTTCTGTTCAATTTTTTTGGAAAGAAAATAACACTTTTTTTTTTTTTTTTTTTAAAGCAAGGATGCATTAAATTGATCAGCAACAGTAAAGACATTTATGTTACAATTTTTTATTTATTTATTTTTTTTTTCAAATTTGAATGCTGCCTGTTTGGATTTAAAAAAAAATCTAAGAATCCTTTAATAATTGTTATTTTTGATCAGATAAGTGCAGCATTAGAGACATCTTACAAAACCATTTTACAAAATCTAACTGACCCCAAACTTTTGAATGGTAGGATAGATGGATAGATGGATAGATGGATAGACGGACAGACGGACAGACAGGTGGATAGATTGATAGATGGATAGATTGATAGATGCAAATTTTAGGATATTGCGAATAAAAATGCTGGATGTAAACACCAAGATGTGAATACAATTTCTAAAATGTGCATACATAACACGACATTTAAATGCTGCTTTAGACACTGAAAAAAACTTATGAGGCAAAGCATTGTTCTATAAAACTTAATTTGTTTTAACTACTCCCATTAAGCACATTACGTTGTTCATTCATATATACACACACACACACACACACACATATATACAGTGGGTACGGAAAGTATTCAGACCCCCTTAAATTTTTCACTCTTTGTTATATTGCAGCCATTTGCTAAAATCATTTAAGTTCATTTTTTTTCCTCAATGTACACACAGCACCCCATATTGACAGAAAAACACAGAATTGTTGACATTTTTGCAGATTTATTAAAAAAGAAAAACTGAAATATCACATGGTCCTAAGTATTCAGACCCTTTGCTCAGTATTTAGTAGAAGCACCCTTTTGAACTAATACAGCCATGAGTCTTTTTGGGAAAGATGCAACAAGTTTTTCACACCTGGATTTGGGGATCCTCTGCCATTCCTCCTTGCAGATCCTCTCCAGTTCTGTCAGGTTGGATGGCAAAAGTTGGTGGACAGCCATTTTTAGGTCTCTCCAGAGATGCTCAATTGGGTTTAAGTCAGGGCTCTGGCTGGGCCATTCAAGAACAGTCACGGAGTTGTTGTGAAGCCACTCCTTCGTTATTTTAGCTGTGTGCTTAGGGTCATTGTCTTGTTGGAAGGTAAACCTTCGGCCCAGTCTGAGGTCCTGAGCACTCTGGAGAAGGTTTTCGTCCAGGATATCCCTGTACTTGGCCGCATTCATCTTTCCCTCGATTGCAACCAGTCGTCCTGTCCCTGCAGCTGAAAAACACCCCCACAGCATGATGCTGCCACCACCATGCTTCACTGTTGGGACTGTATGGGACAGGTGATGAGCAGTGCCTGGTTTTCTCCACACATACCGCTTAGAATTAAGGCCAAAAAGTTCTATCTTGGTCTTATCAGACCAGATAATCTTATTTCTCATCATCTTGGAGTCCTTCATGCGGGCTTTCATGTGTCTTGCACTGAGGAGAGGCTTCCGTCGGGCCACTCTGCCATAAAACCCCGACTGGTGGAGGGCTGCAGTGATGGTTGACTTTCTACAACTTTCTCCCATCTCCCGACTGCATCTCTGGAGCTCAGCCACAGTGATCTTTGGGTTCTTCTTTACCTCTCTCACCAAGGCTCTTCTCCCCCGATAGCTCAGTTTGGCTGGACGGCCAGCATTAGGAAGGGTTCTGGTCGTCCCATACGTCTTCCATTTAAGGATTATGGAGGCCACTGTGCTCTTAGGAACCTTAAATGTAGCAGAATTTTTTTTGTAACCTTGGCCAGATCTGTGCCTTGCCACAATTCTGTCTCTGAGCTCTTCAGGCAGTTCCTTTGACCTCATGATTCTCGTTTGCTCTGACATGCACTGTGAGCTGTAAGGTCTTATATAGACAGGTGTGTGGCTTTCCTAATCAAGTCCAATCAGTATAATCAAACACAGCTGGACTCAAATGAAGGTGTAGATCCATCTCAAGGATGATCAGAAGAAATGGACAGCACCTGAGTTAAATATATGAGTGTCACAGCAAAGGGTCTGAATACTTAGGACCATGTGATATTTCAGTTTTTCTTTTTTAATAAATCTGCAAAAATGTCAACAATTCTGTGTTTTTCTGTCAATATGGGGTGCTGTGTGTACATTAATGAGGAAAAAAAATGAACTTAAATGATTTTAGCAAATGGCTGCAATATAACAAAGAGTGAAAAATTTAAGGGGGTCTGAATACTTTCCGTACCCATTGTATATATAAAATATTTCATTATATATTATATATATTTCCCTCTGTGTTGGACAGATAAAATCCACTTGCCCTCATTCAAGAGTCACAATCACTGAGCAGTTTGAGATTGTTTACCAGCATGTCATCTCTCAGAGTAGCTAGCGAGTTTAAAGTTGAATCTGTGTTTGATTTCTCACCTGCTGCGGTCCTCAGGATATTAATCCCTTCAATCGTTCATTAGAAAACCCTGCTGTGTTCACCCAGTGACCTGTGATTCCTGCCTATTCCGTTTAGATCTTGGCATCGTGTTCTTCTGTCATACAGAACCTGCATGTAGTGCAAGGGCATGGGCTCCTCCTCCTGCTGTGTTCTTGGAGAAACTAGAGACTTATTTTATTGTGAGTGAATTTCCAGACCTGTTGCTTTCTCACACCTAGACTTGGGAACATGACAGCTAAGGTGAAGAGAGAGTTAGATGCCAGTAAGAGAGGAGACTGATTTTGGCACCTGCTGCGTTGCAAGATATTTGAGTTGGACAACAGTATTTTCAGTGTCTGATTTTCACCTACTTCAAACAAGCAATGCTTATTTACTTAGCATCTTTTGTCTGATAATGCAACATCTGAATTAGTCACATCAGCACAGACTGAAGACTGGAGTAATGGCTGTTGAAAATTCAGTTTTGCCATCAGAGCAATTAATAGCATTTTAAAATATATTAAAACAGAATTTTTTTCAAATAGTTATAACTTTTCACAGTATTACAGATTTTCGTCTACTTGTGATCACATAAATGCAGTTTTGGTGAGAGAAAAAAATGGAATTTTGACTTATTTGGAACGATTATATCATTGTTTTTAAGTAAAAGGATTTTTTTTTTGTTGTTGTTTTTTTTTTTACCTTTTGTGATTTAATAATACAGGCATTTAAATGTTGTTAAAAGGACATCATTTTGCATATATCTTGGCTTATTTAAAAATCATAACTACTATGAATTTGATTTAGCTTTGCACAATGAATAAAAGAGTGTTATAATATGGTTTCTTACATCATCTGTCACTCTATGGATAAAGTATGTGGCTGTGGTAGATCCATTTGCATATTTCAAAGCTAACTTGGCATCAAAAGTGATACCCTCTATCAGATGATGGGTGTCATTTGAATAATTCCCAGCATCTAGCACTTCTCTGCCAGGAAAAAATCAATGCCAAAATTAGAGATATATTGGAAAAGAGCAAGTTATCACCATTGTATCAATTTAGACTGTTAGTTAATCATGTTCAGTTCTTACATCTTGTCCAGCTCCATCATTGAAGATATTCAGTTTTGGTATTTTCCGTTGCAACACTAAAAGGCATAGTATCTTCTCTCATGAAGTAATTTACATTTATGTAGGACTGACATTACGAAGTTTTCTCTTTCATATCTTAAATAATAGTTTACCTAAAAAATTTGCTGAAAATGTACTCAGGCTATCAAAGATGAAAATGAGTTTGTTTCTTCATCAGAACAGATTTGGAGAAATGTAGCATTACATTATTATACATTATAGCATTACATTATACATTATTAAACAATGTCTTGTGAAGTGAAAAGCTGTGTATGTCATAAACAAATCCATCAAAGTGATGTGGTGATAAATTTCTCTAAATCTATACTGCTGAAAAAACTAATTTAGGTGGCCTGGGAGAGTAAATTTTCAGCAAATTTTAATTTTGGGGTGAACTATTCTTTTAAGACATACTAATGCATATGTTGTTTTCTAGCTGAGCAAATGCATCTCACTAGTAGTGCAGCAGGTCTTTCAAACCTCTTTTCTATCCTCAATTCAGATGTATTGTTTGTTAATAAGCCTTTCTGTTTGTATCTTTATTTATTTATTTATTTTAAAATTACCTTTTAATGCTTGTGCTGCTAAAAGCCGTCATTCATCTTTTTCCATCACCTCTCAAACAATCCCTAATCTAAGATGAATAAGCGTTTTCATTCACTCTGGAAAATGCAGAAAGCCTCTGAAACCCTCCAATTACTGCAAGGTATCCGCAGCACTAATAGATGTGTGGAGTTTGGATTTGGGGGATTGAAAGTCTGATTGGATCATTCATTTCAAGATGGTTGACTATGAAAAGAGCTGAGGTGTCCTTATCACAGATTAGAGTGAACTGGGCTAATTCAAGCTGCCTGCAGCTGATGGGACTCTGTGCTCATGAATGATTTAGTAATGTTTGCTTTTGAAGATGTGGGCAAAGGAAGAAATCTCGATCCAGTACTGAAATAATACTAATATTTTTATGCGGATGTTTTTCCATTCAGTCATCTGATTCCAGTCTCATAGGTTTGCATGGGCTTTAGCCAACTGTGCTTTAGCCAGCTGTAAATAGTTTTATGCGAACATCTTTCTTTCTTTCTTTCTTTCTTTCTTTCTCACATTTTTCACAGATTTGGTTTTGAGGCATGTCTTTTTTCAGTCTAAAATTGAAATCTGAATTAAAATATATTGCATGCACTGTCCCTCAATTTATGATAATACATTAAATTTACATTAAATTTGTCTTTCATGTTCTAGTTTAAAGGAAAAGGGTTGCGTAGAGTGTCAAATCTGTTGCATAACGGAATTTGTAATTTGAAAAATCAGTACAGATGCCACAAATGGAAGCATGTATCTGTGATGCAGTAGACCCTTGCAGATCTACTGCGGTCGCATTGCGCCGGCGCGACGCAGCAGTGATGTCATAAGCGGGCACCGCTCGATCGTTTGGTTTGGCTGGCGCAACGTGGAAGTCTGACTACTCCCCCCTCACACAAGACAAAACGAACCAAAAATAAAACTTCAAACTAACAACAGGGTGTCTGTGTGGTTTATCCGGGGTATGTATACTGTAAAGGGGGTGAAGAGTGTGTGAAATCAAAGACTATAGAATACCCAAGACGTGTCACTCATATAGTTTTGAATGGGGAAAAATGCAACGCTTAACATGGCAGGAAGCCCCTCCTTCTGAGCAAAAGAGCCAATCGCTAATCGGTAAAGTCAACGCGTCACTGCAGCTGCCGTTAGAAGTCCCGGTTGCTATAGAAACAGTCAGCATTCTGAGACGTGCGCCTAGGACTGCGCATGCGCACTGGCTGATCTAGCCTGAAAAATAAGCTTTTTATAACCCTATTTGAGCAAAGGAAACAACATTTATGACACAGTTGTTGTCAGATTTCATTGGTGATTTCAAATATGAAATTTAATCGTAAGCTTAGTGAACAGTTTGGGAGAATTTGATGTTTCCCCATACAAAGTGATAGGAGCTGCACTTGCATGCCCGAGAGGCGTTTCAAAGATGGCCGCCAAGTGACATGACTTGTCTTAAAGGGACTTTGGTGAAATGTCCGTGTGCCATCGAGATTACGTATGCACCCGCTCTCCAATGGCTAAACAGCAGGGGCAGGAATGAGGTAAGTGTGTGTGTGCCAGTACTGCCGTTCCCAGCGGTGAAGATCAAATCTTCACTGTATCTGAATACATCAGGCAGAGGTTTCCGCTTTAAATTATGTAAAAGTAGTTTAGCAGAAACTTGCTGCTATTGCAATAATTCAAGCTCCGTCCAAGGCTTCTGAGGCCCCTCACAGCTTTTCATCACAGGTGGAGTTATGTTTATGCATCTTCTTTGGCCAGCTAGCTTCAAACTTTCAGCAGTTTGAGGTTTAGCAGAAAAGACATCATTTTTTTCCTTCGTGCTCCGTGACACAGTTAGTCATCATTGTCTTTGTTCCAGCCGTGTGTGATGGACACCGCTCCTGTGTATTTATCACAAATTATACTATGTTGTCTGATGAACCTCCTGTGCTGCCCACGCACTACAGCTTTGCAGACAGTATGTAGTCCTGTTATCCTCCTCCTCCATAACACATCAAGGAAACTGACAACATTCTTGTGCGTGTAGATTTGCAATGTAGGGCTGAAGAGAGTTTGTGAGTATGAATCCCTCTTGCAATGCAAGTATAGTGAATGAACTAGATTGCATGCAAAATGTGAGAGGTCTGACCATAAAACAATAGTTCATCCAGTTTGGAACAGATTTGGAGAAATGTAGCATTTCATCACTTGCTCACCAGTGGATGCTGCGGTGAATGGGTGCCATCAGAATGAGAGTCCAAACAGCTGATAAAAACATCACAATAATCCACAAGTAATCCACACCACTCCAGTCCGTCATCTAACATCTTGTGAAGCAAAAAGCTGTGTTTGAAAGAAACAAATACATTATTAAGGCAGTTCATAACATTATTTGTTGCATGAGCTAATATGAACCAACAATGGGCAGTATATAGTTTATAGGATTTATTAATCTTTGTTAAATGATGAAGTATTATTCATTGTTATCTAATGTTAACTAATGGGACCGAATTGTAAACTGTTACAGTTTACTGTATAGCTTTTTTTTTTAATTAGTGTGAAGCAATAACGTTATGCAATGTATTCAAATAGTAGTACAACTCTTAATTGTAATCCTAATGAAGTACTGTTAATTAAATTGTTACATTTTATGTTGCATATTTAATTCAGTGAATAGCATCCATTTATCATCTCAGAAAAAAAAAAAAAAAGAAAAAAAAACAGATTTTGCACTTGTATACACAGTACATTGGTATAAAATGTCTTGGCAGTCTGATCATATAAAGAGTCAAGAAGGAGATGTAGTTTGGCAGAGGATGAAGACACAGAATGCCTGACCTGCAATAAATTGTCTTTCATAAGTGAGGGGGAATGGTTAATGTTGCGAACAATGTGCATAGCGGCCAAACACTGACTGTTCTGATCACAATGGAGATTTATTAGTGAAATATGCCTGTGCTAGCATTGCAGCTCTGAGATATAAACTGTACTGTACTAAAAGCAGAAAAAAAAGAAGGATTGAGGTGTTTAGAGATGCCAAAATTGATTGACATAAACAGAAAATGTTCCTGTAGCTGAGGGTTAAGTGGTTGCTTACAGATGTCTTGCTATATTTAAAGTGCAAGTTGTTATTGATCCAATATTTGACTGCTACATCTGCTATATATTATATCACTATAAACCTCAATCTTCAGAACAACCTTTTATCATTTCTTTTCACACAAGTTTTGCATATAAATGTAAGAATATAAAGAAACATATGCCAGAAATGACTTTTTTCCCCCCAACAGTGACATTGCACCATTATGTCGCTTTACAAGGTTCCATCTATTAACATTAGTGAACTACATTAGTTAACATGAACTTATAATTGACAATATTTCTACAATATTTGTTAGTCTTAGTTAATAGAAATTTCAGCATTTACTAAAACATTTTTTTTTAAGTCAGAAATTGTATCTGTTAACATTAGTTAATGCACTGTGAACTAACATGAATGCAGACTACCAACATTAATGAAGATTAATAAATGCTATAAGAAATATATTGTTTATTGTTAGTGCTTTAACTAATGTTAAAGTCCCCCTGCAGGTCACTAATCTTATCACTTAAAACTCATCTTTGATCATCAAAATTTTTTTTTTTTTGTTTGTTTTTTTTCCATGAAAATAATATTTCAATATTGACTATATATTTGTAGTTTTTTTTTCATGTGTAATGTAAAATTTAAAATAATAATAATAAAAAATTGAATTTTTTTAATCAATAAAAAAATAAATGCAGTAATTACATGGTAACATTCAAAACTTAGATTTTTTTTTCTCATTCACGCATTAATCAAAAGTTGCTGATCAGATACAATATTTTACTTATATACAATAGGTTTTAGTTGAAAAATATTAAGTTATGACTATTTAATAAAGGAACGATTCTTTTGTTGCAAGCTGACCTGGAATGCGACAATAGTATACAGGTTTTGAATGCATTATGTTTTAATGCAATATGCTAAGCATATTTTAAAGAACAGACATGCAAACAATGTTCAAAAATTAATTTTCACCACAGGGGTTTTTAATAAGTTAAACCTTATCATAAAGTGTTAGCATTATTGTTACGTTACCAACAACGTTGCCCTCTGACCCACAACGCATCTTTCAGCGTATGTTTTTCGCTGTGTTCTTTCATTCAAACACTCTCCTGCCCTCTTCTTTTCAGATGCAGCTTTCTCTCTCCAATTTTAATTAAGCCCCGATGGTCATGCACATCTAATATTTGTTATTTCCCATGCCAGGGGTTAGAAAGTGTTGTAATAGGGCACTGCGGGAGCCTCTTCTCTTTTGTTTAGAGAAACTTTAACCTCTAGTAGCGCAGATGTAAAAACAAGAGAACAGAGATTAGGGACGCTACTCGAATGCTCTGCCCTGCTTACATGCATGTCACGCCAACGCTTGGACCTGCTCCTCACGCTAGCCTGCAAGAAGCCTGTAATACTAAACGCTGGTAGATTTTGACAGGGTTTGCTCTTGCTTTAATCTGACTTCAGTCAAACTGAACACACAAAGAGCTGCTTCTCACTGCCTAGCCCATCTCTTTGGTGGAATAGAAAGCTTCTCTATGGAAAGAAACAATAGAGGCCGGCAGCAGTAAAGCTCATCATTTGAATACTAATTCCACTAGATCCAGTTTCCTTGATCCCAGAATGAAGAATCATATTGGAAGATTCAAGATTGCAGTGTTGGATACTTGTGTTTGGACGTCGTTCATGAGAACATCCGTCTCATGTAGTGTTTCTGCTGACAAAAGCATTTGGTTAAAGATCTCCCTTACATTTCTTTCTTATTTATATATTTATATTTTTAGGAATGCTAATTCAACAGCTCTGAAAAGTCTATGGGAAAAAGGGAGACGTATGTTTCTTGTATGTACTGTTTCCTAAATAAATAGGCAAAAATAGGTCTTATACAATAGAGTAAAATATTTTTGGATATTAACTTGCTAACAGTTTTCCTTTGGTTTTGAATTAACTTGTAAATGTCATGTTAAATTTCTGTGTTTACATTAACTGTAACATTCTAAGATGGTAGAATCTTGAAATCAGCAATAAAAATGTTTTTTTTTTTGTTTAATTAAATACTGATAATTTTTGATAAAAAATACTATTAAATAGAAAATTGATTTTCACTCAATATGTGTATGCTTTGTATTTTTGATACTTGTCAGTATTTTAATATTCACTATTTTTTATGTTGCTGCATAAATTTGATAAAAAATAGAGTAAAAACAGTAATATTAAATATTATTAATAATGCTACTATAAATATTATTAAAATTGAAAATAACTGTTTTTATTTAAATATATTTTAAAATGATTGTTTTCTGTGATCCAAAGCTGAATTTCCAGCGTCATTACTCCAGTCTTCAGTGTCACATGATCCTTCAGAAATCATTCGAATATGCTGACTTGCTGCTCAAGAAACATTTCTTATTATCAACAATGCTGAAAACAGTTGTGCTGCTTAATATTTTTGTAGAATGTATTTTTTTTCAGGATTCTCTGATGTATAGAAAGTTCAAAAGTACACAAAACTGAAATCTTTTGTGACATTGGAAATGTTTTTATGGCTTTTGATCAGTTTAATGCATCCTTGCGAAATAAATGAATGGATTTCTTTAAAAAAAGAAAGGGTATTGACCCCATACTTTAGAACGGTAGTGTAAATTAAAGCACTAAACAAAACATCAAACTGTATTAGAATAAATTTAGCCCCATCTTGAAATGAGACACTCATTGAAGATGGTACCAAGGCATGTACTGAGTAGATGAAAAAGCAGCTCAATAGGTTTTGAAACAGATGTTATGTTCTATATGGATAGCTTAAGATATTCTGCGCTATATGTTGTGATTCTTCTTATGTGTGCACTCTGCGTGACTGTATTTGAGAGAGTAAATGCGAGAGAGAGTGTGTAGAAAGTGTGCAGTGGTGGCTCTCAAAGCAGTGTCTGCAGTGTTCTCGTGTGATGGATGGGTCAGTGTCTCTCTCCATATCACAGAGAAAATGTATTTTAACACAATGTTTCTGACTCGGTTCTTGTCTGACTCATGCATGATCACATAAATTCTCTGACAGCTGTATAAGTAGCTCTGAGCAGCAATAACTGTTGCCTCTGGAAGAAAAAGTCAGCAAATGACATCTCACAGAGAGACGTCAAGGGGTTTGTCTGGGTTTGGCTGGTTTGGAGATGCTTGAAATGCCCCATTATGAGGGCAAAGAGCATCGTTTTTCATCGGTAGGACTTGCTAGTGATGATTTTTCTAGGGCTTTTAAAAGAATGAAATGTGGTCAACATTATAAGCATGTCAGGACATCAACTGCATAATGCACTGAATCGTATATTATTATAATTGCATAGATTATAATATGCTGTTTTTTATTATTTTATTATTAAATATCATGTTTGATCTCAGTGTAGCAAAAACAGCTTATGAGATCAATTAATATATTTTAGTTAGAAACGGTTTCTGTAAATAACTCTGATTCAATGATTCATTTGCATCATCACTCAAAATGTTAGTAGAAGTCAGCGTGTGTGTGTGTGTGTGTGTATATATATATATATATATATATATATATATATACACACACGCACGCACACACACACACACACACACACGCTGACTTCTACTAACATTTTGAGTGATGATGCAAATGAATCATTGAATCAGAGTTTATATATATATATATAACTCTGATTCAATGATTCATTTGCATCATCACTCAAAATGTTAGAAGTCAGTGTGTGTGTGTGTGTGTGTGTGTGTGTATATACATATATACATATATACATATACAAACATATATACATACATATATACATATACATACATATATAATATTACACATATATATACACACACACACACATATAATATAATATAAAATACACTACCGATCAAAAGTTTAGGATCTGTAAGATCTAAGTCTGCATTTATGTAACTGTTTTGAATTTAACTAATTTATCTAGATGCTTTAGATGCTTCATATAGATGCTTTCTGAATAAAAGAATTAATTTACTGGCCCCACACTTTTAAACAGTCTTGTATATATTGCTGTTTTTAATATGCATTGTTACATTGGTGCATATAAATGAAAATAAATAAAAATCATTCTTCCTTGTGTGCATTTAATTTAGTCTTTTTGTGTTTCTTGCAGCCCTACATTTACCCCTTTTTTTAATTCATTGACATGTTGGCAGGATATCAATTTTGTTATTGTGTAATTGTGCTGAAAATTGGCAATTACACAGCATAACTCAAACAAACAATTTTTAATGACTGTTTGTACAGTGTGTTTCCAGTGGCCAGTATTCTTGCAGTTTCACTTCAGCTTCATCCTCAATGCTTAATTCTTGTGTTGTTGTCCTTCATAGTGCTGTCATGCGGCTACAGTCATTTCTATCATGGCTCCGTTCAGCACTTCCCAGAAAAAGCCCACAGGTCCATTTCCTTGAACCTCGCTATCAGTGATTTTCTTCAAGCATATGCTGAGACTCAGGAGCCCCTCCAGCACAGCTCCCCTCTCCTCCCAAAGGCCAGGAAGTTGCATTTTAATTGAAGATTAACATAAAGCCATAAATCATAGGCAAACTTCTGTAGAGGCACCAAGATCAGTTTTAATGCATGGTGACCCAAAGCAGCAAAATGGAAGTCAACATGGGTAAAGAGAAATAAAGAGATGCTATTAAATTTTGATTAGATGTCCCATTAATTTACAGTCTATCTTTAGGAAGGGAATCTAATTTGACAAGCCCATATTTAAATCCCTGATGAATTTGTATAGTGGTGGTCTATATGAGAGGAAAGGTGAAGTAGCTTTGTATGATCTGCTTTACTTGTTGCTGTGTGATATGAACCAGGACTGTGCCCTTTTCGTCCCCTCTTTGCAGGGTATGATGTACCTGGAGGAGAGGCGGCTGGTGCACAGGGACCTCGCGGCCCGTAACGTCCTGGTGAAATCTCCAAACCACATTAAAATCACTGATTTTGGACTTGCTCGACTGCTGGAAATTGATGAAAAAGAGTACAGTGCGGATGGAGGCAAGGTCAGTGTGTGAAACATGATCCATATTTGTCTAATGAAATTCTTTGCATCAGAATGCTACAAGGTAAAAGCAAATCAAATCCAGAGATGATTTATGGAAAATCAGCAGTATTAATTTGTGTTAGCTGGCAGTTTTTCTTGTAAAGAACTTTCTTAAATCCCTTTGAGTGAAAGTTTGACGGTTCTCATTGAGACTCTCAGTTAATGTTGCATTTCATACCTTCCCCAAATCAATTAAAGTATTGCTCATCCTTTAATCAAAATTATCAACATTGTCATGTTGCATTGATATGGAAATGTGCTTTGCATTACCTTTTTTTCTCTAGATGCCCATCAAGTGGATGGCCCTTGAGTGCATTCACTACAGGAAGTTCACACATCAGAGTGATGTATGGAGCTATGGTGAGATATACACAGTGAAGCAAATTTTATTTTGATTAAATTACTAAAAATGCTATTATTTTATAATATTTTACAATATCTTTTATAATTTTATGAGATTATTTTATTATTATTTTGTATAAAACTTTCAAAAAACAATATAATTTTTTTTGTTTTATTTGTTTATATATACAAATGCACATAGATTTAGGTGCAAAAATAACTATGTCCACGCCTTTTCAGCGCTAATTCTTCACTGCACATCTTTAGTAAATCTTGATAGTACTGTTTTAACGCCAAAAGACGGTTTGTGCTGGCGCAAGCTGTTAGTAAATCTGGCCCTTAAACTGCAAAAAGCTGCTAAAAACACAAAATTTGGATACTGTTTTCTGCAACAAAGTTAAATATATGTGAAAACAACACATTCCCTATAGGTGTCACATCCACTCCTATAGTTTGATTACCATCATGTTAGCTAGCAGTGAGCTTTGGAGATGGACTGTGTTTCACATTCATTCAGGTGTGACTATCTGGGAGCTAATGACGTTTGGAGGAAAGCCCTACGATGGGATTCCCACACGTGAGATTCCAGACATCTTGGAGAAGGGCGAGCGTTTGCCCCAGCCGCCCATCTGCACCATAGACGTCTACATGGTGATGGTCAAATGTGAGTCATAATTTGAGACTGTTATTCAGAATCAGAAATCTGTTATTTTTCAACTCCATTTTGTGGCACAGAAATGACATACTCCACCTTTAATACAATTATGCTTTGCCATTTTGCTAATGAAGTAAATGTAAAAAGCAATAGCCAAATTTGGTACGTTCGTCTTGTATTTGCTGTCACCTTTTTATCCAGCTCTCATTATGCACTCACTCTCTATTTGTTTTGGCACAGTCAATTCCACTAAGAAGTGAAAAGAGATGAATATTAGATCTGTTCGCCATAATCAGATTTGACTGGAAGCCGCCGTTTATGATTTGATTCAACATAACAATTATAACATCTCAGAGAGTGTAATATTCTTGCATGAAATCCACTTTTATTGCTTTCCATGTGTGTAATTTTCCCTCAGATTGGAGGGAAAATTAAATGGAATTAAGAAATTAGGATCAAGCAAATGCCAAACTCTATGTATGCAAATATATAAAATGCATATATACAGAATTAATTTATTATATGAAAATGTAAACACTATAAAACTATACTGACATACATTCAGGTAGATTTTACCTAAAAAGTTTAATTTTGTTGTGTATTTCTGACATTGGCTTGTCTTCACCTCCAGGCTGGATGATTGATGCTGATAGCCGGCCTCGGTTTAAAGAACTCGCTGCAGAGTTCAGCCGCATGGCACGAGACCCTCAGAGATACCTCGTCATACAGGTGGGGATTGCTTAACGTCTCTCTGCTTGAAATTTTGAAATTTGAAATGTTCCTGAAGTTCAGTGGATAATGCTTTATGCTGTCATCTCAGGGGGACGATCGCATGAAGCTGCCCAGCCCCAACCACAGTAAGTTCTTCCAGAGTCTTCTCGATGAGGAGGAGCTGGATGACCTGATGGACGCTGAGGAGTACTTGGTTCCTCATTCCTTAAATGCTCCTCCCACTTCCCATATGCCCCACCCACATGTAGATTCAAATCAAGTAAGCACCATGGTACATATTTTATGTCACTTCACAGCAGGAATTAAAATACCAACAATAAAATATATATTTAATTGTTTTAAATTATTTATTTAATATTATTTCATTGTTCTATTTTGTTTTGCAAGTTTCCTGCCCTTTCCTTAAGACATCATGTGTTTTTATTCTTAGTACATTTATGGATGTAATTACATAAAAATGGTAATTCTTCTTTAACATAACCATTGTTTCCAGGTTTTACAGTAATCCTCGATTTTCAATCACAGTTTATCAGTGTGGTATCAGAGTCTTTGATCTACTGTATTTGTTTAATAATATATATATATATATATTTTTATTTATTTTTTTTTTTTTTGTCCATTCATTCACCTCTATGATGATGAATGCTTTACATTTATTCTCCCATTCAAAAGTTTTTTGTTTTTAATGTTTTGGAATAAGTCTTTTATGCTCTACAAGGCTGTATTTATTTGATCAAACACAGTAAAATAGTAATATGTGTGAAATATTATAATTTAAAACAACTATTTTATATAACTATTTTAATTTTAATATATTCTAATTTTTTTCCTGTGATGCAAAGCTGAATTTTCTGCATCAATTTAATGCATCTTTGCTGAATAAATATTATTTTCTTTCCAAGAAAAAAACTGTTCAATTGGAAACACTGAGGTCAAATTGGCACTGAACACTATATGGAGCAGTGCTGCTGCACCCTGCTTTTATTATTATTATTATTATTATTATTATTATTATTATTGTTTGAATAGACTCTCTCCATTGCCAAGTTGGTCACAGACGTTCATTTCACCTTAGTAAGGAAAAGAACAGGCAAAATTACATTCATTTCCTGCCTCATTCAATAACTTACCACTGTAAAATTACCACTTAAACGCTGATATAACTTATAAAGTGTAAAACAAGTGTGAAAAATCTCATATACAGTATAACCAATACAATGGTGTCCAAAAGATCACATTGAAAATTATGCAAATAAATGTTAGGATGCTTTCACTAGTAGTCTCACACTTTTGGACCCCACTGTGTATACTGTATATTGTGTTTGTTCTGAATATTTTTCCTGTGGACATCTCTAAAGCATATTTTACCTTATTTATTTTACCTTAATTTAATTTTTTGTTCCTCCTGTGATCAGAACCAGTTTGGGTATCATGATGGATGTCTGTGCCCTGAAGAGATGGCGGGATCTCGACCTCATGAGGCAGTTGCTAGAGGAAGTGGCCCCTCTGTCCCGGCAAGTATACAAAGATCAGGTCTGGACCCAGTGGATGAGCAACACTGTAATGGAAGCTTGAAAAAACAGCCCACAGCTCACACGGTAGAGGATAGCAGCGGCCAGCGTTACAGCGCAGACCCAACTGTACTACTGGGAGAGAAAGGACAGAGGGAAGATACAGATGAGGATGGTTATATGTCCCCTATGAAGGACAAGATCTCCACAAGTATGTTCTCAAGTCATTTACTATAGGATTTGTGAATAGGACTGTGTTTTTAAGACCATTTGTTTACTCATCCTTGTGTCATTCCAAACCTGTATGACTTACTTTTTTCTGTGAAACGAGACATTTCGAAGAATGTACTGGTCATTTTTTATGCAATTACAATAAATAGGGACTGAAGTTTTTAGTATTAATTTAGCTGTCTATTAATATTGATATTTACTTTTCAAAGACATGCTGGAATTATTTTTATTTTTTATGTTAAGTATTTTTTATTTTCTTATTTAATTTAGTTTTTTTTTTTATGTTGAGTCTTAATCTTAATTTTTAATTAAGCAATTTTTCCCCTAATTGTTTAGTTAGTTAGTTAGTTTGTTTTGCTACTGTGTAGGCCTTACAACTTATTTCTTTCCTACTAATCTAATTATTGGATTAATACATTTGAGACCAAATCACAGAAAGAATCCGTTCAGAAGCCGTGGAATATAGTGTTTTGTATGGACCACTTTTATGATTCATAATTATTTTTATGGGTTTCAGAGTGCTTTTTAGAGCTGGATAGCCCAGGTCCCCAATCACTTTCATTATATTTAAGAAAAGTGGCCAAGATATCATTACAAATTTGCTGCCTTATGTTTCACCGAAGAAAGAAACTACAGTGAAAAATCATATGACATGAGGATGAATAAAGTATAATGTCTACACTGCTTTATCCATGTCATTGTCTGTCATCTTTGCAGATCATCTGAACCCCGTTGAGGAGAATCCTTTTGTAACAAGGCGTAAAAATAAAGACGTTCACGCGCTAGACAACCCGGGTTACCACAGCACCCCTGATGGGAAGCCCGAGTGTGAAGATGAATATATCAATGAGCCCCTTTACCTCAACACATTCAACAACACCAACAGCATGAACCAGGAGATGTTAAAGAAAAATGGAGTCTCCATCCCATTGCAGGTGACTACAGCAGCCCACACTCAAGGCACCCATGTTCCCCACATCACACAAATGGGAAAACCCCATCATCACAGCCACGGACCACACGTTCATTTCGCCATACCGCCAGTTCAACCGGTACACCCTGGACCGATGAGCCAAAATGATCAACATGCCCTTTCAGTTCAGTCGGTTCATGATCATGGGAGCAAATCTGGCCCGCCAGCACCAGCAGGCCAGATCTGTCTAGTGAGCCATCAAGTCCAACCAGGGCACCCAAGCAAATCTAATCGTTCGCCCCAACAGTTCCACTTGGCAAAGTCCGGTAAAGGTGGCACAATGGGCCTACCGGGTCATCCGGTGCAACCAGGCTCCCAGATTGGGACCGCATTAGTGGACAAGATGTATAAGAATAGCTTTGACAATCCTGAATATTGGCAGCAAAGCCTTCCGCCCAAGGTTACCCCTCAAAACTCCCAAGACTCTTCGGTGATCTGCAATAACAAGTTCCTTTACAAGCAGAATGGCCGCATACAGCCTACCATGGCTGAAAACCCTGAATATCTGTCTGGTATGAAGCCAGGAACAGTCCTGCCTCCTCCTCCGTACCGGCAGAGGAACACTGTGGTCTAACGCCCAGATCTCCATGCTCTGTAGAGCCTGGTTCTTCTACCAGCACCTTAAATGTCTTTCCTTGATCCTCTGGTGGTTAAAAATGGGACAAGAAACAATATAAGCCACTGATCTGACATTATGTCGCATAAAATATGGCATAAAAACCATTGGGAAAAGGTCAACGCACCCCATCCATCCACAAAGACCTCGTCAGTTGTCCAGGAACTTTTTTTTCTTCTCTACAGGTATTTTAAAGTTTCTCATATGGGATGACACATAATCAGATTTAGTAACATCATTCATTTAGTGAAGTTAGATATTAAGTACACTCTTAAAAATAAAAATTCCAAAGTTTCGCAGCAATGCCATAGAACATGGGTGTCCAGTTCTGTTCCTGGAGGGCCGATATCCTGCAGAGTTTAGCTCCAGCTAGCTCCAACATACTTGCCTGGAAGGTTCTAGTGAGTCTGAAGACCTTGATTACCAAAGGTGTAAAGAGTGCCTGAAAACCATACTTGAGTAAAAGTACAGATACCTTACAGTGAAAATTACTCCACTACAAGTTACAAGTCACCAATTCCAAAACAACTTGAGTAAAAGTATGAGAGTATCTGATTTTAACAGCACTTAAGTATTTTACTTATACTAAATATAGGCTCAAAGATGCACAAGTCAAAGAGACATGCCAGTCAAAAACTGTAACGTTGTAGAGAAGCTGGGGAAAAAAGGCAGAGGCAAGGATCTGTGTGCAGATATTTCATGGAAAAGCTAGAACAAACAATAAGCCAAAACCCAAAGGGAACAAAGAACAGAATGATGGACAAACAGACAACCATTACATTCAACAACTCACAAAGAACTAAAGAAACAATAGGGCTGTATATACAATATACAGGAGGCTAACAAGCTGAACAAGATGAGATGCAAACTGACTACAAGCACCACGGGAGACAGAAAGTGACATAAAAGTCCAAGACAAGGCACAGAAAATGCAACAAAAACAAGAAAGAGCTGATTTGTGAGGAGAGAATTACGCTTATTTTCTGAAACCAAAATAAAACTGAACACCTCAAAATTGCAAAAACAAAAACAATATCCTTCAAAAAGGTCTCTTCAGTGTAACGGATAAATAAAATAATTTTAAGTAAAATTAAAAAGTCAAAGTCTTCTTGCACTGGATGTGCTGGTTTCAGCCTCAGTGGCAGCTGCAGTCATGTCCTCATCTCATTTATAAAACACCTGTGATTCACAACTACTGGCTAAGAAACTCACATTCACGTAAAGTAGCCTTGTTGACAAGTTTGGGTGAGTAAGGGCAAAATGCACAAGATATAGTACTTTCAGTGCTCTGTAGTTGGCAATATCACATCTTTTGTAGCATAAATAAACTGCTGCAGAAAAGCTAGGTGCCATGCAAGGTGTAATGTGTAACTGCAACACTCATTTCAAATGTAGTGGAGGAAAGAGTACAGATACTCATTAAAAAATGTAGTGAAGTAGAGAGTAAAAGTTGCTAATATCTTTGATACTCAGTACAACTACAAAGTACCAGAAAAGATTCTTAAGTACAGTAATTAGTTACATTTACTCAAGTATTTTACACCTCTGTTACTTTGGTTCTGGTGTGTTTAATTAAAATCCTGTTGAACAGTGGCCCTCCAGGAACAGTTTTGGACGCCCCTAATAGAACCTTTCAGTGAACCGTTCTTAAAAATAACTTTTTCCTTAGTCTGAAGAACTTTTTTTCACTATAAAACCTTTTGTGTGTGAGAAAGATTCCATGGATGTTAAAGGTTCTTCATGGAACCATAGATGTCAATAAAGGAGTTATTTTATTGTTTATTTTTAAGAGTGTACAGTAGGTGGTTCCAGCTGGGTGGTTCTATTTGAGTTTGAAACAGAGCATGGATGTTTGAAATTAAAAATGTAATTCCGAATGGACAGAGAAGTGTATTTAAAAGATCCTAGGCGTGAATATGCACTTGAATTTTATATTTTCGTGATTGGAACACTTGCACTTTTTCAACACATCTTTCATACCGCTAAAACTGCTACTCTACTGGGACGACTACTGTTAGACCTGAGAGGATTGTGAAATTATGGACAGTCGAGTTCCTCAGCACAATGAGTTGAATAGGAGGCTGATAAAGGCACTGAGAGGCATTTGTTCGTATTGGGAATACAATACAATAATCGTCAGTGGGGTTATTACCATTTGGTGAACGGTGAACTCACCTGTTGAGAGATATGAAGAATTAATTATCAGGAAGAATGGCACTGAATGGTTTACTGGGTGTTTACATTAATTTACTTTATCGGTACCTGAATTGAGTAAGCGCTGGCAAAGGGTGTCTGGGAACTTTAATTCTCCTTTGTCAGAATTTTTACTGTTACTTTTCAGTTCTTGGTTAAAAAACCTAACCTGAGATAGGCAATATGCCAGCAAAAGTTGAAGTCAACATGAAATCAACCCTGTTTACTTTCTTAATGTTCCTGGTATTCCACTTTTTTTTTTTTTAACACCCATGTTTTATAATCATTTGTAACTCATTCCATTGAAATGGCTTTCCTTTTTGGCTGACATCAAAATTATTTTACCATTAGACAACTAGTTACTGTGCCATTGTTGAAGCTACTGTTGCAGATATTACAGCCTTTCTAAATTCTTGTCATTGTTAATTGTTAATGCAGTAATTTCAAGTTAAAATTTAAAATAATGTATTAACGTTACGTCAATAATTACAAATAATGTTTGATTTGAACAATTACTATCCTATCTCCACGTCCCAGTCAAAAAGCCTTGTCAGAAGTAGGTTTCAGTGGAATTTTCACAGTTGACATACTTGCATTCAGGGCATTTTATGCCAATTTTCACAATCTAGTCATTTCGCAGTTGATAAAATAAAGTCTGAATATTCTGCTTAGCAGTTAAAAGTAAATTGGGTTCTGAAAGCTATATTATGTTGACATTAAGCGATAGTTTCAATCATAAATTTTCAGTGTTTTGTAGATTATATTTTGCCTTGGTATTTGTTTATGCATCAAGGCTGCGTTCTGATTCCAACTGAAGTTAGCAAATTAAAATGCATTTAGTTTTAATCAGCTGGTTAACATAATCACTAGTAATTTTGAGTTTGTGCAATTCAGTACTGAGCCTTTGTCAGATCTGTAATTGGAAAACAGAATTTGGGCACAACGTTTATTTTGTCATCATTACTATTTATTCACAATGGCTGCTATACATTCTTATTTGGGGCATTTCATTGTATTTCATAACAAATTTTCTAGTTAAAACAGCAGGTTTACTTAAATTAAGGAGGTTGGACATGTGATGCTGTGTTAAGTATCACAATTTCATATGACTGAGCTGTATTTTGTAAAATTGCAAACACAAAAAGACTTTAATGTGCCACTCTAACATAATTCAGAAAACAGCTGTTAGTCTCTATCACTGTCAGTGGTCTAAAATTGTGTTTCATTTTTGTTGTTGTCTGTCTATGTTGTCACATCTAATAGCAAGTGTAGCACACATACAGTAAGTGTTGCCCCTGTAGTTTCCAAACTGATGTCGCTTGTAGTTTCCTGTTTCTGTGTAGCTTTTACTGATGTATTGTCAGAAGACTAGTTTTTTTAGGTCAAAAATAATCCCATTTTGGTGACGTTTTGTCCAATTTGTGGCATATAAACACAAAGACATTACTGTTACCATTAATTAAATAAGGGATATTGTGTTACAACAAGATGCGTGAACATTTCAGCAGTGTTTTACTGCCAAATATCACAAAGCCTAATCTTGAGGCATACACCTTTGATTTACAGATGCCATTTTTAGTAAGAATTAAGCTGTTTTAGTACTGCATTATTGGCCAGTGTGATCTAAATATTAGATTGAGGTATTCATACATTTGTGCACATGTACATATTTGTACATTTAGATTCAAGTTAAGAGCATTATAAAGTGTAAACCCTTTTACATGTGTAACTTTACAGACAAATCCCTTAGCCTGGTCAGAATCAGTAAAAACATTTTGATGAGAACGACTTTTTTAACCCACATTCTACTAGGTACATGTGAAATATAAGTAAAATATTTGTATGTTATGATGTAAAATTAATTTTTCCCTCATGAATGTATTAATTTAAATAATTTGTGTTGAAATCTGTGATATTTTACAATATTTTTAAATTCTCTAAAATTTATTTAAATTCATTTAAAAGTTTGGGATAATTTTTTTAATGCTTTATGCTCAAGGCTGCATTTATTTGATCAAAAATACAGTAAAAATATGAAAAAAAATAATAATAATAATAAATATTGTGAAATAATATTACAATTTAAATTACCTATTTAAGTTTTCTATTTAAATATATTGTGATGGCAAAGCTGAATTTTCAGCATCATAACGCCGATCTTCAGTGTCCCATGATCCTTCAGAAATTATTCTGATATGCTGATTTGGTGCTCATCCGTGTATCATGTGGAAACCATGATACATGGATGTTTTTTATAAATGTTAAGTTCAAAAGAACAACATTTATTTGAAATAGAACTCTTTTGTATTTAAATGTCTTTACTGTCATCACTTTTGATCAGTTTAATGTGTCCTTGCTGAATAAAGGTATCCTTTCTTTATAAAGGTATTCTTAGGTAAAGAAAGAAAGAAAGAAAAATTGACCCTAAACTTTTGAATGGTAGTGTAAAAGGGTTTACAGTTTATATTCTGTTGATTTCTTTGATAAGTGAACCACACATTACATATTAAACAATGCCTATATGAATACTAATGAGATCATGTTGAACTGGCTGAAATGATATAAATGAACCATATTTAAAATAATATAATCATGTTTCATCATTTTACTTGAATCATTAACTTGACATGTAAACTGATGCATGTAGAACCACTGCAGGGAAGCATCTTTTTACACAAATTTAGCATTTTTATGGACTGCCGAGAATCAGAGTATAAGATTCACACAATTTACAGTAATTCAGTATTCACTATCTACCAAACTGTATATGTACATATATGACACACCATGTAGTGGGAAGTACAGATTTGTGTACACACTTACAAACATACAACATTTTGTGTGCAGTAAAATGTACTGTATTTCTGAGCCATGAAAGTACAGGCATTTGGAGTGACTGCTCTGCGTTCTTCTAAAGAAAATGTGAAAAGTATTTTTGTAGCGTGCTGAAAGATTTATGGGAAGTGTAAATAGATAGAGACTGTTGCATCAAGACTTTTTTTAGCCATTTCTTTGCCATGAAACGTTCAGTTCTGTTTAACATGCGCCATCTGTAGTAATGGTCTGACATTGTGTCGGTAGCTTTGTATTTGTGACGTTTGATTTGATCTCAAGTGATATTCTGTTTTCCTCGGGCCTGTTTCTTTGTGTGTCATGCTCTGTTCTGTAGATTTCTTCTCTTGCTGCTTTTATGGTTAGCTGTGGCCCTTTCCTTCTCTCCATAAGTGCCCATTATCTCTATTTCTTTACCTTTGTTAGTTGTAAATATGACTGTTTAAGACTTACAGTAAGACACAACATTAATTATCTACTCCTGTCAACCTAATTTTAAAACAAAATCCTGATCTATCTAGAGTGAACTATCTTTATTTATTATATATTTGTTTTGTATGTCTGCGTTTGGTTTGATTGCTTTTTATTAGATATGATCTTATGTACATGGTGAGTTATGAGAGAATTGCTCCACTGAAGCACTTGTTTAAAATCACTGGGTGGCCGATGCATTATTACTGATGTTGGTATGTGGTAAGCTAACTAGAAATATGTAAAATAATTTACAGTATCCTAAAAAGTATTCAGACACTTAAGTCACGCTTAAAATGATTTTCGGTGCATTTGATGATAAAATATTAAACCAAGTGGCTTTTGCAATCATACTAGAACTTTCTCAGAATTAACATTTTTGCATTGGCTTTAACCAACTGGTGATTTTTTAGTAAAAATATATAAAGCCAGTTCCTGTCAGTCTCCAACTGGAAAGTGTCAAAATGCTTTTAATATTTTGAGCAGTATATTGCTTCATAATTTAAAACCTAACAGACTTATTTTTGTGAAATATTTTGTTTGAAAAAGTGTGCTGCTATCATTATGTAAAATAATTAAATGCCATTTGGTTTGATATTTTGTTATTTAACACAGTGATATTCAGACATAATTGTGGCCAAATTATTTTTGGGCCACTGTGCTTTAGAGCTTTGTCAGTTGAGTAGATTATTTTATTTTATTTTCTATTATAACATGAAAACACCCGAGACAAAACTCATTGTGCTCAGTGGTTCAAATCATTCCCCTTTCTGTTTCCATTTTAATTAGTAGTGACCACCCTCCACCAAACTGAATGCCAACTGAACACAAATACTTCATATTTGTTACATGATCCTGTTACAAAGTATATTTTCAATTTAATATGAATAAAGATCAAATGAATTTGAAGAAGAAAGTGTGTGGTTTACTACCATAATAATGCATGCAGCATGTTTGTTAAAAGTCCCAAATCAGCTGTAAATATATCATAAGCATGATCTTTATATACTATAAATTAATCTTATTTGTTTTATCAAAAGGGCAAAAACTATCACACATCAAACAGCATCAAAATCTATATCTGACAGGACATTATTCTGTTTTGCAGCGTTAAAAGTGAGTTGTTGCTGATGCTTTTAATGAATGTTTTTGATCGTACACATCATGGATTCCACCACAACAAAGTTTTAAAGAATTCCCTAGTTATGTGTACAAGTACCCGCAAAGTTATCTTCTATTCAACAGAAATCTTTTGCTGAACTCAGAGACTTTCACTCGAGTCATAAATAAAACACAACTGTCCAATGCTGGGATGTTTCTCTGAAGTTTCTGATATTAATACTAATCAGCCAACTGCATGCTGGGTGTTCAACATGTTTATGCAGTAAAACCCAACTTGTTTTATCGAGAGAAAAAAAAAAAATGCCAAAATTGCCAAGAATGCAGTCAGGGTCCTCATATGGTTGTCAAGGTGTTGCTATACAGTTGCTAAGTTGTTCTGCATAGTTTTTAACATGCTAAGGCTAATGTTCTCATAGGGATATATATATATATATATATATATATATATATATATAAAAAGCTTAATATTTGCTAATCACATCACAAACTTTGATTTCATGCAAAAAGGTAAATGAAAATCGGACAAAAAGACAAAGGTAGCCTACTTAACAGCCAGTGAGGGAAAGAACTACATTGCAAATGATATCAAATTAAAAACAGTGGAGAAATATTTATTTGAGCTATTCATTTAAAGTTGTTTGTCTTGTATATGAAAACAAAATGTTTAACAATTTAGCTTTGCTCGATAAATACTTAATTGGTGGAATTTTATGGACAGCATCATGGGAAATGTAGTTTTTCATATTCTGCTTTTAAAAACAATTTTCGAAATAAGGTCAATTACTGCATACAGATTGGTTCAACAAATGCATATACAATCAATTAACAACCTCAGAGCTCACAGGTCTGTTTTTAATGATTGATCAGTTATTGTTAAAAAATCAGTGGAGTTTTTATTTCCAGAACCCGACTGTTGCGCTCTATTTGCATATTTGCTGTGACAGTGTCAATGATTGGACAAACGCAGCACGCGGTCTGTTTACACGGCTGGACCTTATCAAGTTTTGGACGTTTCCGAGCTGCAAAAGTAAGAATAAAACAATTTCTTCTTCACTCCAGTTCACATCTTTTCCATCAGCATTTGTAATTTTTCCACTCAAAATGCTGAAACTACTGTTTATTCAACGCACTGCGATTGGGTGTCTGTTGCTGAACATCTGTAACATTCTAACACAGCATCATTTCACACTGTACAATTTGGCACCGCAGTGCGGGGTTAACAACGTGAAAGCTGCTCCGGTGCAGGGTTTCATAACCCCGGGTAAAAAGCGGTACTAATCCCCCTTCTAAATTACAAGTGTGAAACGTTACAACTTTAGGGAGTTAGAACGACGACAACACAGGGTTGAGCTCAAAGTGAAATACATCCTAATATATTGGGAATAATTTGGAATATTAGTGATAGCTTAGTCTAATGCTTAAAAAGGGACAATGAGTGCACATTGTGAAGAAAATAGGGAAGAAAAAATGGCTTTATTTATTTTACGTGCAAAACAACATCTTGTAGAAAGATGTGTCAGCTCACTGAGACAGGCCCACATTAGATC
Source organism: Spinibarbus caldwelli (assembly GCA_039654775.1). Lineage (NCBI taxonomy): Eukaryota > Metazoa > Chordata > Actinopteri > Cypriniformes > Cyprinidae > Spinibarbus > Spinibarbus caldwelli. The sequence goes on from CM077225.1 coordinate 7,193,659, forward strand.
TAGAGGGCATGCAATTATACAAAATCAGTCTGTATCTACTGCTCTGATGACAGCATTGTTGGACAACAATTGCTATTTAATTGGGGTTGCCACACTGACAGGCATGTTACTTCTTTAACTGTCAGGTAGCTGTGTCATTAAAGCTGTATAAGACGTGCTTGTCAAATCTTAATTATCCCTTGACATCTTTGCATACCAGCCTGTCCCCTTTTCTCATTCTTGTATTTGTGTTTCTTATGCATTCTTTTTGCAGTGTTACTTTTTTTGGAGGAATAAAAGCATTAAGTAACACAATGTATTGTTCTAATCAGTTCATCCCACCTAGTCTCATTTGTTACAGACAAGCTTTCAGTCTGAGCTGTATCTGTAGGCTAATAATGCCTCATGTGAAGCATTCGCAACAATTCCCAAAAGACATTTCAAGTAAATTTATTCCCAAAACTAAGAAAACTCACTTTAAAGTTGTACTCACCTTATTCTCCCTAAAAGTTCCCATTTCTTAGATGTTTTTTGCAAGTCTGTCGATTACATTAAAATGCCCCCAAAAGAATATTTCTGCATTTTTAATATTTCCAGAGTGCATTTTGACTCGCATGTCTGGTTCCTTTTAAAATAGCAAAGAAAGTTTGCTTGATTTTTTTTTCTACTTTTTAAAAGAATCCAAGAGTACTTTTAAAAAATCAACAGCTTCAAGGATTAATGGAATCAATTTTTCTTTGCTCAGCCCTTTCGATGACATATTTCTCTTTTTTTCTTCATCAGAAAAGTGTGGATATCAAAGAGTTGCTTTGTACTATTGGCTCATATGAAGTACAAGTATACTGCATGAAATAGTCTTGGTTTGCTCTCGTATTACTGTCATAGTCCATCACATGTAAATTTGAGTTTGAATGCATGCTATTTGTCATAAACGAAACTGACTGGATTGCCAGTACCCAATCAGCATGTAGAATATCTGCTCTCATGCTTCATGGCTATTCTCAAGTATTTTGCCCTGGCTGCATGGTTAGACTTTAGTTTTTTTATTTTATTTTTTTATTTTTTTCCTCTCTCTAACGTCACACTAGATAAGAGACAGAGATGGAAAGTTGTAATTTCCACAACATCGCACCAAGTTATGACACAGCATTCTCCATTTCCTGTGTTGTAAAGCTGTTTCCATACAGATGCACACCAAACATATTTCTTTTCACTGACCAGAAAGCACTTTACTGCATACTATATATATATATATATATATATATATATATATATATATATACACACACACACACACACACACACACACACACACACACACATATATATATATATATATATATATATATATATATACATATATATACATACATACATACATACACATATATATATATATATATATATATATATACACATACATACATACATACATACATACATATATATGAGGGGCCGTACAAGCCATAATTCATTCTGCCACTCTCACACACATACATTCTCCTTTCACACACATATATTCTCCTTTCACACACATACATTCTCCTTTCACATACATATATTTGTGCTTTCACACACATGCATACATTCTCCTTTCACATACATATATATATATATATATATATATATAGAATGTATGTCTGAAGAAAATATATGTATGTAAGAGAAGAATGTATGTATGTGAAAGGAGAATGTATGTATGTGAAAGCACAAATATATGTGTGTGAAAGCACAAATATATGTGTGTGAAAGCACAAATGTATGTGTGTGAAAGGAGAATGTATGTATGTGAAAGGAGAATGTATGTGTGTGAAAGGAGAATGTATGTGTGTGAGAGTGCCAGAATGAATTATGGCTTGTACGGCCCCTCATATGTATGTGTGTGTGTATCTGTATATGTATGTATGTATATATGTGTGTGTGTGTGTGTGTGTGTATGTATACAGTATGCAGTAAAGTAAATATATATAAAGTATAATATATAAATTATACTAGAATTTATAATATATCATATTGTAAAGACTTATTTTTATCTAATTGATGGAGGTGATCTTTAAAAAAAAATAATAATAATCCACAGTTCTCTTCTGATCAAAAGGCAAAAATAAATAAAAAATAAAAATAAAATATGCTCAATGCAAATAATAAACTGTATAATTGTGTGTAGTTAATCCTATATTTTCGGCATGAAACCATTTGAATATTTGAAAGATTTTTAGAAACCAACATTTGATTAATTTGTGAGAAGATTTTGGTTACTTTAGTACTGCGTTGGTTAGGAACAGTGTCCAATGTAAAATCTGGGTCCTGTAACAGAACCATTTATGTACATACATTAAATATATTTTAGAGGTATGTATGGGTTCAAATCTGCTGAAGATATTCTTCTACATGAACCTATGAACTCATTTGCATAATTTGTCCTGTATAAAGTCTGCAAGTGCTACAGAAGTGGTGATAAGCAAAATGTGATGTGATCTCTTTAATAATTTTATGCATTAATTAATTAGCTCATTAATTAAACATTAAATGTAGTCCCTCATCCTGCAGGGCATAATGTTTCCACAGTGTAGTGATTATAGTTTGAGATCGGATGACCATTAAAGGAGGTAAATGTGTGTGTGTTCGCACACTTTCACTTGCAGGGAATAGCAGTTAATAAGTCCCCTGGTAACTGCGGTTCACCTCTTGTCTCCGATTCCTTAGCATCTCAGTGTGAGATCCCATTAATACCATCACAGTCCATACCATGCTGGCATTATCCACACGGGGGACACCACATTCCCATTCACCCGTGCACCACCCGAACCCTTGGATCCGAAAAAAATCACTATAACTATAACTACTCTTTCTGTTTTGCATTCATTTGACACCCACAGCAAGCCTCACTCAAACAGGTTACTGATGGAGCTGTCCATGGTGCTACCACCTTTGTTTTTTGCTATAGTGCTGTCCATGGTGCTGATAACACACTATATATGTATGCCATGCAGGCATCCCCGACCATTTAAAATTCAAAGGGCTATAAATTAATGAATACTTATCTGTGCACCCCTGGCCCTGGTTTCTGGCTCTAGCCCCCATTATGTCTAATAATGGTGGAATGAGCAGGGGTTGCATGGGGGGGTGAGCGTGAGACTCTTTGTGGCTATCACCATGGGTCCTCGGCTCTATCTCTCAGCTGCAGACAGACAGATAGGAAGCATCACTATGCAGCGTGGCGGAGCTGTTTGTCTGGGGTGGTTGTGACACCCTCTGCTTGGGGGGATTTTAATGAGCTCCCCTGGGATGAGCATTAGTCATTTAACATCCTGAGGAGAGCAGGGGCATCCAAACACACACATACCTGTTCTGTCCAAAACTTTGAGTGAACACACATTATTCACAAACCAAAACAAGCGTATGAACTGAAGAAAGTGTGCAACAGGTTCCAAAAGTACAACTAAGTGCCGTGCAACCTGTTTTGACTTTGGAGTTATGAATATAAATGAAGATAAACATTGCATGGTGGAAATTGTTGTGAAATCTTGGTGTATCTTAAGAAAACATGGCATATATAACAATATATTTTATTATATTATTATTATTATATTATATTAAAATATATTCTGCATGATGAAAATTAAATGTTTATATATATACTATTTAAATGTTTAATTTTTCTACAATTTTCTTTTCATTTTCAATATATTTTTATAAAACATTATTATTATTATTATTATTATTATTATTATTATTTAAACATTTAATTTGCAATATTATATTTATTATATTATATTATAAAATTTAAAATATTATTATTATTATTATTATTATTAAAAATTCTTTTATTATTTTATATAAAAAATATGTTGTATGAAGAAAATTATATGTGTATATATATATATATATATCAGTATTTAAACGTTTAATTTTCATAAAAAATATTTTTATTTTCAATATGCATTTTTATAAAAAAAATATATATATATTATATATACATTAAATTGTATTATGTGTGTGTGCTTGTGTTAATATAAATCTAATATTATTATTTTGACCGTACCAGTAACACGTGAAGTTGGCCCCCCACCCAACGCAAAACGTCGCCAAAATATTCTCAATCGTTTGTGCTTCATTTGTGCTGGTTTGTGCTGTAAAATTTTTCGTTTGTGCTGCTTCAGTTTTTTAGATAGGCTATTAAAATATTATTTAGTGATCATTCTGAGGTCATGCTCCAAATTTACCCTAAATAGTCTCGTTTGTTTGTGCTTCGTTTGTGCTGGTAATATTTTCGTACTTGCTACAGACTTTTTTAAAGATTTTTTCCTAGTCTAGTAGCACGTTTATATTTAAGTGATTAATATAATTAACCATCCTTTAATATATAGGAATTTAGGCGTAGCCTATTCCACGCTCAAGCGCGCGCATAAAGCTTGTCGCAAAGCACCGCGGCAAAAGTATTGATTATGAAGGCGTCTGGGGAAAAGAAGACATTGTAATTATTTATTACTAAACTAGTGCTTTCTCAGTCAGTGTCGGCTGCAAAGATGAAGTTGCCAAATGCCGACGCTGATAGCCATCTCCACAGACGTGCCTTTAATAGAGAAATGCACCTTTCATGTGGACCACATAATTAGAGAAGATTTGGTTTTTATTTTAATTGGTTTGTTTAATAGTAGATATTTCAAGACTTCTATAGATTTATTCTCTTGTGTCTGTGAGCCGGTTCATTGTTGTGATGCGCTCCATTCACGGAGACTGCATGAGACGACAGAAAGCATGTCCAAAAATGACGGAGTAGGCCTATTTTAAGTTCTTTCCGCAGGAAAAAAAACTAAAATAAAAAATGTGAGAGATTGCATGGGCGCCTCCATATGAATTTTACCTTATTACTTCAACTGTATTGTTAAAAAAAGACAGTAGTAAAAACAAAAAATACTAGAGGCACAAACGAAGCACAAACAAACGAGACTATTGGGGTAAATTTGGAGCATGTGGGGGGCTGAGTGACCTCAGAATGATCATTAAATATTCAAGTCAAGTTGAGCTTTATTGTCATTCCGCTACATGTGGGGACATACAGTGGAACGAAATGTCGTGCCTCACAGGACCACGATGCTACATAATACAGACTTACAACAATGAAGTAAAACAGTATAAACCTATACACAACTAACCTACTGATATATTTTGACTATAAATATACTATATATAAATGTTACCTAAATGTAAAATTTAAAAAAAATACAAACTATACGAATGCTTCAGATAAATACTGTATATGTGCAAAAAGCAACATTGTAAGTCAAGCAGCTGGCTGGGGAGCAGTGCAGGATGATTTGTAGTGCATGAGCATGTAAACACTTATTACGGAGTCTTTTGTGGGATTGTGTACACACAGCAGTGTGTGTGTGAAAAGTGTCTAGTGCGCATAGAGGAGGAGATAATATTATTTTAATATCTAAAAAACTGAAGCAACACAAACAAAATTTTTACGGCACAAACGAAGCACAAACAAAGAAGACTATTTGGGGTAAATTTGGAGCATGACCTCAGAATGATCACTAAATAATATTTTAATAGCCTATCTAAAAAGCTGAAGCTGCACAAACGAAACTTTTACCAGCACAAACGAAGCACAAACGATTGAGCCTGTCTTGGGTTAATTTGGAGCATGTGGGGGGCTGAGTGACCTCAGAAAAAGACCATTAAATATTATTTTGATATCTTAAAAACCGAAGCAGCACAAACTAAAATTTTTATGGCACAAATGGAGCACAAACGATTGAGACTATTTTGGCGATGTTTTGCGTTGGGTGGGGGGCCAACTTCATGGAGGTCGCCACAAATATCAGTCCTGCAATATACAATTCACCACATGAACAGACAATAGATCACACCAAGCTGCTCGATTATCATGGAAGATTCTGTCTACAAAATGTCTTGTTTCCTTTCCAATCACAAATGTACAATTAACCATGCGTTTCTCGAGCCCCCTGCACCCAGCCCATGATAGGTTAAATGGCTAGTGAGGAGAACAACAAGGCCGATCTGATTTTGTTTATCTTGGACAAGCTAATTAAAGTGACACAATTCATTATACAGGCCGTGCCCCACCTTGTCAGATGGAAAATAGGAATATCAATCATTTTGCGCCCCGGCTCAACCTTTTCCCTTAGCGAATCTCATTGGTTGCTGCCGTGTCGGCCCTGTTCGAGACATCAATGAGGAATGGGTTTCCCCCAAACACTCTTCTTCGCCTTTGTCAGAGCGCTGTCATGTAAGCATGACCTCCCATACACCTCCGAGAGCACATTGTGTGTGCGCCATTGAAGAGTCCTTTACCCTTGTTTTGACATCATGACATCATGCACAGTGAATGGAATATGATGTCGTCTGTTATCCAGATTGAACTGTCACTCATTTGACAGTTGATTTTCCTGTCTTTATTTTCCATTTCGAGTCCTGCATTTTTTAATAAAAGACATTTTACATATCCTACAAGCAAACAGTTTCACTGGTAGCATCTAGGCTAGATTCTGTCCAAAGCAGGTTAGTAATTTTATTTTACATGTAAATGCTTGTTTGGTGTCAAGATTGCGCAGACAAAAGTCAAGCTGACAGCTCTGATAAACTATTACTGTCCACACTAAAGCTTATGGAGATGTGTTTTGCTATATAATATTCTGGGATGCAGAGACGGCATTGTTTGGAAATTGATATTGTGAGAAATTCATGCTTTGGAGAAGTAATGTAATAGTGCAGTTTTATAAATAATAATAATAATAAAAAAAAAATATATATATATATATCCAAAGCATGAATTTCTACCAAATGGCTAAAATATTATTATTATATTTATTTATATATTTATTATTATTATTTGGAACTGTTTTTCTTTCATCCAGGCACTTAAAGATTGATGTTTTCATAGCAACAATAGGTAATAGCAGACTGAAATAATCCAGACTGTAATACTCCTATGCATAGTCCAGTCCTCGCAACCAACATTATACTGTGAATCACACAAAATTCTGCAGCACAAGCATTAACACAAAGCATCCTTGTTTTATTATCCTTCTGTTTTGGCATGTTTTGCATGCTTTGCATTGTGCAGGAGTAAAATACATCTTCAGGTGCAGTGAAGTGGAGTGATAGGTAGTGTGAAAGTCAAATCATGCTCAGTAATCATTTTTCAGAGACTGTTTATTTATGTGCTATTTACTGAATCAGTTTCGGTTATGAGTAAAAGACCTAAAAGGTAAAAATAAATAAATAAATAAATAAATAAAACTTTGCCCATACCTGAGAACCTTAAAGAGAAATATGCTGACACTTTCCTATAAAACTTAAGCTCAGATGTGAGAAATGGGGTCATAAATTCTTTTCATTGATTCTGTCATTGCAATCTTGTAAAACACACTATTTCATAATGGAATTCTTGTACGTAATCCGTGCTTTTTATGTCTGTAGTCTGAAATGGAGAGATGTCCTTCGAGATTTGATATAAAGTACAAGATCAAAAAGCTTAGAAACAAATAATACTCATGATACGATGTACTGCCACATAAAATATATTTTCATTGAGAAGTAAAGAGTTTAAGTGCAGTTGTAGAAATGTGGTGTTTCTCGTGATCGTAAAAGCTTTTTATTTAAAGGTTTATGCTTAAATTATGCTTCTATTTATGTTTTCATTTTATGATTTGGTTACACTTTATTTTAAGGTGTCCTTGTTACAGTGCAATTATTCATTTAAGTACTGAGTAATATTAATTAACTACATGTACTTACTTTATGTTTGCGGTTAGGATTAGGGTTTGGCTTAGGGTTACTTGCATGTAATTATGCATAATTTATTGTTATTATAATAGTAAGTACATGTTACATGTAAGAAGGACACCTTAAAATAAAGTGTTACCTATGATTTTTTTTATTTTTTTATATATATATATAAAACTATATATTTCGAGAGGCTTTGAAGTTTTCATCTCACCCTTTGCCTTTTCTTATTTATTTGAAATAGTCTTCCTTTCTATATAAAGCATCCCAGTGAATATGGTCATAAAACGTCATGAAAATAGCAGAATGTTGTTTAAAATAATCAAGTTTAGCATGTCACACCACAGGTAAATGTGAACGTCCTTTATATCCAAATATCCTTTAAATATAAACCAGGATGTGGATTAAAGAAGAAAAGTTTAACAAATTGTTTGATTAATCCTCTACTTGTGCGAGTGCATAAATGAGTGTTTAATCAGTTCATGTTCAGATATTATTTCATTATCGGAGAGATTCATTAGCATGTTTGATGGTTCTGCTCTCTGGGACACTGCAAGCACCACTTGTACTCAAAAGATTTATTTTATTATGATGAGAATTCTCATAAGAACATCTCAGTTCTTGATTGATCAGACAAGTGCATGAATCAAGCAGAAACTTGCAGCAAGTATACTACTATACTTAGGTGACATTTAATCTATAAAATATGCAGTTTTCCCATGGACTGTATGTCTTTCTTTTTAAATAACGCTGAGATTGATGGCAGAAATTGCACACATTTTTCATACTTTAAAGCAACTTATGTTTGTTTCTTAACAGGTTGCAGGGGCGTGATCCAATCCAATATGTCATTCTGTTCACGAAACACAAGAATGTAAGGGGTTTCCTGCTCAAAACACTGTTTTATGTGGAGTTAGTTTGGAAAAGGCAAAGGTAATAATGGCAAACACCTTGGTGCACTGCACTACCAAATTTCAAAGCTTTTTCTCTCTTTGGTTTCTCACAGTTGTCCTGAATTCATTATAGGATTGGTGTGGGCCGGTTCAATGTCTCACACTAATACACCAAAAAATGGCCCTTAAAAGAGTGTAAAGCAAAGGGAACACAAGTTTAATAAAGAACACAATGTTTGTCTTCCATTTTTGTAAATCAGTCAAGGGTGGAAACCAAAAGTACACACTTTTGAGCACTAAAAGCATGTTTTCGAATCACTTCTTTGCAAAAGTACTCTGTCCAGAAATATCCTTTGCAGTCTGTTTTCAGATGCAGATGGATGCTGGCTTTGTAGTAGGTTGTCAGGAAAGTCTGACACACTGCTGAAGATGCCCTCACGGCTGTGGGTATTTGTTATGCAACGTTATGCAACATTTAATATAGCTCTCTATAGCCTGCCTGGTATATGGGAACTGATTTATTTGGGAAAAACATGGCATAACAACAAACCATTCCATTCCATTCTGAAATATAAGTCATCGTACCAGCTGCGTGACACATGATGACCAGTGTTATTTTAGTTTAATTGAGATGCTAATATAGATTTTATTAATATTTTGTATTTATTTTTCATCTTACATTTTTTTTTTTATTTCATTTCTTGTCTTATATCTAATATTTATATGGTTTCAGTTTTAGTTAAAGTTTTAGTTTTTTTTTTTTTTTGTATATTTATTTATTTACATAAATATGTGTACATAGTTTTTTATTATTATTTTATATTTAGTTGTTTTACTAAATCAAGTGAAGGTATGAAAATGAGAAATTTGCTTAACTGGTAACTAGCTGTAATAAAATAAGTTTATTTTTATATTGGTAGTTCATGTTTATTTTCTTTTTTCAGGTTTTAGGTTTAGTTAACTATAATGTGCTGTAACAAACAGAACAGAAGTGCATGAAAGAAAAATATGGGAAAAAAAGTAATTTAAACATTGACACATTTAAGTCAAATGAAAAGACTTAGTGAATCAGAATTATGGAAACATAATTATAAATAAGCATGTAAAATAAGTTTTATAAAAAATAAAAAAAAATGTTCCCTCTAGCATAGCAAGTCTTTTCACGTTTTAAAAACTTATGGGCATTTAGTTTTATTTTCATGCTTGTTTTTCTCTCTTGTTCTCTCTTTTTTGATCAAAATAATATGTTCTCTGATCAAACACACTTTGTGCGAATAGTACAAAATAGCTCAAAAACATGCATTAACTTAGATCAGAGCTCAGATGTGTGCAACATACTTTTGTTTGCATTCATTTGTGAATGATAAAATGGAAAATAGCAATTTTCCTGTTTTGCAGGAGCTCTGCTGAGGTCTTACATCAACACCTGCTGTTTAAATGGGTCTTTGTGAATACACAGAAGATCGTCAAGGGCACAGTTAATTATGTTCACAGTATCATGGACAGATACTTTGATTAAACTGTTGCAATCAGAATCACACCTCTTGCCATCAGTGAAACATGTGAGTCGTCTCACTTCTCATGCTGAGAATGCACCATAGGCTAAAAGAATCATTATTAAAGTGACAGTGATCCCACTTACCCCTCAGGTCTCTGCAAAGACTCACTGCCAACCTGTACAGATGATTTGCTCATCAGATAAGCGGCTCTGATTCATTTTTACTGACCTCAGGGGGTCTATTAAATCATTTTACTGCATTTCAAATACTTTTTGTCAGTCCTTTGTTGCTGATTAATCATTGTATTACAGAATTCATGCAAGCCGCCCAGGCCAGTATACTTAATAAAAAATAAAAAAATAAATAAAAAATGGTGTAGGTGTAATTTTCACTCAGAAATTTCTAGTAAATTCCACAAAAAAAATAAATAAATAAATAAGAAGAATAATAATAATTAAAAAAAAAAAATTGTCAAACATTTCTATAATCAGTTTTTTTTTTACTTTGAAAATATTTTTCTAATTTATATATAATTATTTTTTATTTATTTATTTTTTAAGAAATAGATAGTGATATAGAGCTATAGCTCAGCATGGAGGCTGGATGAAGGTCTACGTTGTTTCTATACTCTTAGGGATTACAGGGAAGCCCTGGAAGGAAATCCTGCATCAGTTCCACTCCGATTAGCCGTCAACCATGTAGAAGCACGGTCACTGTCACACAGAAGCCAGGGTAATTTGCTTTAATAGCGAGACAACCCTGGGTCTGTTTGGAGTAATGAATACACAAGAGTGTGCCAGAGGCCAGGGAGCGTGAACAGCCTAGGAAGCAGGCCAGAAGGACCTGTGAAATCAAGCTTGTAAAAACAGACTAGCACCTACTTCCTATTCTGGAGAGTTTTTTATTTATTTTTTTTATTTTTTATTTTTTTTGCGGTTTACAGAGAGGTTTTGTACTTAAAAATGAAACGCTTTTAGATTATTCAATAGGAAATATGTTTAGCAATAGTCTATGACACGAGAGCATCAGTGAAATAGAAACGCTGTTTGTTTGTTTGTTTGTTTGTGAGTTTCCTTGAAATTTAAGTTACATTTTCCATAATCTAACCTCTTTAGTAACTTTATTGTGTCTGCTGTTTTGTCTTCTTTGTCTGAATATGAATACAATAACTTCAGATTTGAGTCCAACAGAAATGAAAAAGAATTCATGCAAACCTGAGCAAATTGATTATGCAAATACTGAGTCCAAAAAATTTTTTGACACTTAAGCCACACTAAAACAAAAACATTTCATTGCATTAGATAACAAAATATCAAAGCACAGAGGAATCTGAAAACAGATTTTCTCAGAGGAAACTTCAATTTCCTAAGGCCTTTTTTACAATCAACTATTGTTACAGTTCTTAGTTTTTACATTTTTAGTGAATATACTTTAGTGAAGTCCATTCCCTCATGTTTTCACAAGTGAAATTCCGTAATTACATAATTTTATAAATATTATATATTTAATATTTCATTTTTATAAATAAAAATATTAAAATTAATATGTTTTATTTTCAGCTAATCTGTCTATCTTGGCTTAAACTTATTTGGGTGGGCCACTTTGGTTAATAAATTCAAACACTGATGGTTGTCTATTCAAATAGTGTTAATTAAAATAAATAAGTAAATAAAATTAAAAACAAAAAAATGTTATACCATTTGCCGTTGTTGTTAGATAACCAAAAGTAAATTAGTAATCATAAATGTTTTGAAAGCGGTTAGTCCTCAGACTGGCAACTTGGTCAATGCTTGTTTAAACTTTATATTCAACTATAATTTGAATTTTCTTTTTTCTTAAACAATGTCAAGGAAAAAACTAATAATACTAATACTACTACTACCACTACTACTACTAATAATAATAATAATAATTTGTATAACATTGCTATTGGTCCTCATGATAAGATCCTTCAGGGCCAATAAATTCTGGTAAATGTTTATTTAGAATAGCTTGAGACATAATTACCATGCAAGTACATTTATTCATTTGGCAGCTGCTTTAATCCAAAGCAACAGTGCATTCAAGCTATCCATTTTATCTGCATGAGTTCAGGGATCAAACCCTTGACCTTGGCATTGCTGCTGTAGTGAGATGCTCTAAAAGTTAAGCTGGAAAATGCACAAAAGTACAAAACAGCATAGCATAAAACAAACTGTTTCAGCTGTTTGGGCCACTATCAGAGAGCCTTGACTCACAGGTTTGTTGGTACTGGATGATGATTATGTTAATGCAGTCTCAGCAAGCCGTTCACGGCCTTCAGCAAGGAAATTACACCGCAATTAAATAATTAAAAGGAGTCTTTCTTCGATGCCAGTTTTGGTCTCACAAATTATACATGAAACATCAAGCTTGAAAAATGCTGCTTCAATAAATTTTAGGGCAAAAGCCACTGTGTGTCATCTAGCAATGGTATGACTTTTTCAGAAGATTATTAAAATGGTGCAGACCTCTGTGGAATTTTAAGTAAATCTGTCTCTTGAGTCATTTTGTGTATACATTATCTTTTTTGCTTTTTGCATGTAAGTAGGTCTGTAAAAACCTGGTGAAACTTTCAGGTTGGCATTCCCATTAATTTCCATGGCAGTTGCTCAACTATTGTATGACCAACCTTGAAGTACACAGTTTGTTGCTCAGTGGCATATTGTTTTCAGTTGTTTTTCAATGATCTGAACTGGAAATATCAAGTGATTGATTACTCTAGAGCCGCAGATGTCAATGACAGCTGAACATTTCATGCTTTAATTGCCCTCTAAAATCAGTAACTAAAACTAGTAATATTATATGAAGAAATGCAATTTACATTTTACATGCAATAGTGTGTGTGTGTGTCAAAAATAATTAGTTATTTAAACAAAATTAAAATATGTATTACATTGATGTAATAGACATGTATTACAATTTAATGTAAACTGTTATTAATTGTGATGATTAGTGAGATCAATTAGTTAATTGTCCATAAATTGTAAAACATGTACTATTATGTAAGGAAATGTAATTGACATTTACACTGTATAGCCTACAGTATATACACACAGACCCACACACACACACAAGAAAAATTGGATAGAATTATTGCTTAAAAATTGCTAGTGAATTCCATAAATAATTGCAAAAAATGGCAAGTAACAAACTGAATTAAATATGAAAATTTGTAGTATAAAGACTGAAATAGTAAATGTACTCTATAAGTTACTTTGTTTATTTATTTATTTATTTATTTATTTATTTTCATCAGAAAACATGAATAATTTTGAATGTAAATCAAATTAATAGCGAATCAATAGAGAACGGTGTAGTTACAGCATCTACCAGCAGGGGCTAACTGGACCATGCCAAAACCTGACCCCATTGAAGAGAGGTTGAGAAGACAGCCAAAATATGGGCCAATGTAGATGTTTAATGACAGATTTTGAACTGAAAACAGGCCTTTAGGGCATCCCTTGTCAAATTAATTGCATCGCTTACCCATTACAACATTGCATCATACAGCGTGAGAACTGCAATCAGTACGCCGCTGTTGCTGATCAATATCTCTCCGCTCAGCATTTTATGAGGGAGATATTGCAGTAGATGAGCCATTCCCGAGAGCTAGATCACTGGAGATGCACAGGCAGTGTTTCTATTACAAACCACTGAAGCAACTCAGCCACTATCCTGAGCCAGCTGACAACCACCTTATATATAGCAGTCACCCCAAACCGCACAGGCAAGCATTCAATTACAGTCTTAGTTAGGTCAGCAGAGTCGAACGCCGCTGGTAAAGGCATGTCATGTAGACATACGGTGGTGGCATCCTACCATGTCCGGCCTGTAAGACAAGTAGTGTAGCGTTCGCACTTGTGGATAAGGATAGATGTGATGCAGAAGATGAGCTGGCTGTGAAACAAAATGAATTTGACACACATGCATTCGACAGAATGTTCTGGCAAGTTCTCTTTGGAAAAAGTCTAACTTTTTACATGTCCAACACACACACACACACACACATAAACACACACACACACACACACACACAGTTGTATTACTTACAAATTGTAGTCTGTTACTGATTACAAATTACATAAGGGAAATTGTAACTCATTTGTAACAATCTATTGGATTACACTTACAGTATGGCAGGGTTTCCCAAACGGGTTTCTGGATGAACTGCATGGGTTTGTAAGTTGATGAAAAGCAAAAAATTCATTAAATCATAAAAATGTCAAATTAAACTATATATATATATATATATATATATATATATATATATATATATATATATACATACATACACACACACACACACACACACACACACACATATATATATAGACTTGTGGTTGGTGTGTGCAGTTCATAAGACTTTCAAATATTTTACAAAGGAGAATTTAAGGGAGAAAAAAAGAAGAATTAGGTTGAATCTACACTGTAAAAAAATTACTCTGAGGGGTGTTAAATACAACCCATGGAAATCAGTTAGATTTTACTTAAGTATATTAGTTAGCAAGTAAAATATATAATAATGGGTTAATTCTACCTACACTACCTATTTGTTTACAGTAATAATTGCAACACTAAAAACTTAAGTAAAATCTACCCAGAAATATTGGCTCTGGCACCTCAAAGAGCGCATGGGTAACTTCCAGGAGGGACTCGCGGGATTCGACTTCTGTGTAAATGGCGGGACAGCGATGTGCCGAACTACAGGTAAGTTTTATTTAAAACATGCTGATATCATCATGAATGCAAATGTTAATTGTTTATTGCTAAGATCTACAAAAAGATTTGTATTAGTTTGCTTCTGTGTAATGTTGTTGGCTCCACACACAGCCGTCGTCGTCTTGACAGGTTGACTGTTAGAATTTGTGGTTCGTCAAATTAGCTTTGAAAAACGAAGAACATTGTCCAATAATGGCACCTGCAAATGCGAGTAAAAATCTACATCGTTGATTAAAATATATTAGCTGCCATTAGTGTTATGTATAGTTGAGAGAGAGAGAGAAATTCACTTTGAGTTACGTGTTTGAATGATATTGTGTTTGCAGATACATTGCAATATGGAAACTTGTAGAAAATTCTAAACTTCTAAAATTTCCATCTCTTTACAGTTCCAGATTATTTAGGAATAAGGGATACAGTTGTCTGTAGCCTCGTGGAGAATCTTGGGGAAGACCAAGAAAAGCTCTTTCAAGACTGTCAGGTATATTATTAAAGGATTGATCAAAGGAATAACGTTACACAAAATGTTGCCCTGATGCCATTGTTGCATTTCCAATATCAATCACTGTGATTCAGCTGATCAACCAACCCAATACCAACCAATTCAGTTTAAAACATACACATATGTTTATTTTGTTAGGCAGTAAATTTTAGGGATAATTCACCCAAAGTGAAAATTCTGTCCTCATTTACTCAGTGTCATGTTGTTCTAAACCCATAAAGTTTTGGTTAGTCTTCAATACACAAATGTATATATTTTAATGAAAATAGAGTTTTCTGTCCCTCCAATGAAAGTCTATTCATCCAAGAAGTTCATGAAGAGATCATAAAAATACTAATGAATTGAGCAGTTTAATCCAAGTCTTCTGAAGAGACACAATCGCTTTATATGATAACAGATTTAATCTAGGCTTTTATTCACATATTTACATTAATCAGCAAACAGAAGCTCAACCATACTTGCTTGATGCACGAGAACAAACCTCACTGGTTCTTGCGGAAGCTCAAACATGCTGCGTGACACGAGAATGAACCTCGTAGGTTCTCTCTCATAAGGCAAGCATGCTTGAGCTTCCATTTACCAAAACTGGATGCTGTTTATATCAATGTTTAAATGTGAATAAAAGCCTAATTAAATCATATCAAGTATGTCAAGGTCATCATATAAATTGAAACGTCAGTTTTGGGTGAATAGACTTTGAGTGGAGGGACAGAAATCTTTTTTTATTTATTATATATAAATATAATATTATATAAATATTTTCATTTGTGTTTTGAAAATAAACAAAAGTGTTCTGATTTTGGAAACATGAGGGTGAGTAAATGATGACAGTGTTCATTTTCAGGTGAACTTACCCTTTAAGAATTACAAGTGTGAGGATTAATTGTGCTTGACATTATAGGGGTTTAGTAGTTTTTTTTTTGTTTTTTTTATTGGAGTATATCATGGCCCACTTTTATAAAAAAGACACACTGACAAAACTTTTGAATGCCATCATACTAGCAACATAAAATCACCAAAAAATAAATAAATATTATTGGAACATGTTAATATGCTTAAACAAATGTTTAAAAAAATAAATAACTAAATTATATGCTTCTTTTTTTTTTCTTTCCAACAGGAGGATGAACTTCAGGACCACACAAACCAAATAAGGAAGGTGTTGGTGAAGCATGATCTCACAGCTGAGGAGGACCCAGCCTCTAGTGTTGTAACCATTGTAGCAAATTAGCTCCAAAAGGGAATTGTATATAAATAATTACAATTAATTTTGATTAATTACAATTATTTATATTGGCTGACAGTAATAATTGTAGCAGAGTTAAATTGCCATCAGCTGATCTGTTCGTCCAGCGAACATTCAGTGTAAATTCATATCAGCTCTAAGAAAGGATATTTTCGTGGCCACAGAAAATACTTTCCTAAGTATTAATGCATTAGAGCATGTAGTAAGGATCAAAATCGTAAAGGGACATTAATATGCAAGGCAGAATCAGAAACGTATGTAATTTGTGCACAAGAGTTTTATTAACTAAATACTATCATAAACTAGTCTGACAAACAAACAAACAAACATACAATCACTCATACATGGGGAAAGGGCAAATGAGAGTTGATGGTTGAAACTATCAGGAAACCAGAGAATGAAGCTATTAGAGAAAACAGAGAATGCAGTTATGGAAGGAGGCAGAGAAGTCAGTTAACCACCTGAGTAAAACCATCAGCGCCGTTTATAACGGGTTCTATAGCTTATACTAAACCTCTGTTTCGTTTAGCTAAATGTACAATACTTGCATTGCCTTTTGGTCATTGACGAGTGTCCAGAATGCAGTCTCGGATGAAAGTCTTGATGGTTTCAAGGTTTTGGACTCACGATCACGTTGTTCCTGGGTTGAAGAGTGATGAATTCCAAAGATGTTCTGACTCGATGGTGATTGGGAGTTTCTTCCCAGGTAAAAAGTGAAGAAGAGTTAAGAGACATCACCTAAGATTCGAGAATCTTTGGTTGAATGGAAAGACAAAAATTTAAGGGTCCAGAAGAGTTATAGCTCACATCCTCATCTTCTCAGAATCTAAAAGATCCGCAGACTGGGTGTGCTGAGGCCTGCCAGACGCAGTAGCGCCGGCCCTGGGATTTAGCAACCAGAAGATGGAGAGGGGATGGGAGACGAGTGAAGAGACTAAAAGCTTAAAACTAAAAACTAAAAAAACTAGGCGGGTCACTGAAGTGAGGTCTTTTAAACCCTATGGAGGTCACACCTCTGGGGTGTAAAAGAGCCAATGGAATCCTGAACCTTCGGAGGGGAGGTTTTACGACTCTTTGTCTCTGAGCATGGTAATTTGCATGGGGTTGGATTGGAAGTTGATATACAATCTATTAAAGATTCTTAGAACACTTATATGTTGCATAGGTAGCAACATATAATATACACTCTCAATTAGATCATCCGAAGACGAATTGATAGAGATCAAACATGGTATAAGTGGGGTAATATTAACTAGTGATCTATCATAAGCATGCATAAAACAGGATACAGTACAAAAGACAATATACAAGAACAGTAACAATGTACACAATGACCTGAGGATATGTGTGTTCATTCAAAGAAATGTTTTTCAATGAATTAATTAGAGAAGAATCCATTTTTATGTGCATTATGTGTCTTTCCTATGGAAAGTGTAGTGAGAGAGAGAACTCTGTACATGCCATTAGGTCGTAAAGTTTATCTGGCCTGGCAAAAGTCTCCTGGTTGCCATGGTAACCAGGGCCTGGACTTCGTTCACAGACATATAGGCACCGAGTCTGGTGTTGGGTGAGGGGTCTGTGACTGTTTGTTAATCTAAGGAATAATTGATTTGTTAAATCTAATGAACAAATGTGTGTCTGATTGGTCCAAATGCTACACCATTGTAGTCACAAATTACACCAAATCAGTTTCTTATTGTTTGAAATGAAAAAAAAAAAAAAAAGTGAGACAGAATTTAAGAATGTTGTTTTTAGTGCCTATTCTGACATCCGTGAAGACATTGGTTTATTTTTTAATGGGAAGCGATTAAGAGGTTTTATGTAAAATGAGCATATGAAGTTGTATTTCACTTGAAATTGATTGTAAGAGGGTTATTTTGTACGTACATTAATTCATTTTAAATGTTTAAAGAAGAAATATTTGTTATTTGGTCAATAAAAAGTAACTGATGCAAACCCTGTGTCTGACCATTTTTAGGTAAATTTAACCTTTCCTGAATAAATAATGTGTAATTATTCATATTGGCTAATTATTATGAATAATTATTTAGTAGATGAACTGTTGCCTGCTAAAAATAGAGTTAATATTACTCAATTTTTATAGGTAATTAGTTGTGTAGTATATTGAAAAATATTAGGTAGACTTTACCTAATTTTTTTTAGTTTGTCATGGCTGTTAAATGTAGGTATTCTTTACCCAAATATATAGGATAGAATCTACTCACACAAACTGAGTGCAAATTCTTACCTCAATTTTATTGAGTAGATTCTATAGGTTGTTTTTTACAGTGTATAAATTATGAATAATTTACTGCCATTGGGTATGTAATCACGTTATCTCGCTGGGCAATGATTAATCGCATCCAAAATAAGTGTACACAAAAACTCGTGATTAATCGTTGCCCAGCACTATAATCTATAACAAAGTAGTCTGATTATAAGCATTTAAAATGTAATATAATCTAATTACAAGCACTTAATTTTTGGAATCTGATTACATAATCCATATTACATGTAATCAGTTACTACCCAGCTCTTTTTTCCTCACTACATCAGCCTGACACACATGTGCATTGTGATGGTATGCATTTACGAGGTCTTTTCTTTGTAAAAACTCAACCTTTTATATCTTAATTGCACCATACAGAACAATTCACATAGCTGCTCAGTTAATAAATGACAAGTGCAGTAGCTTATCATTTCAAAAGCTTGCGTAAAGGTTACCAGCATTGTTTTAGAGAGGGAAAAGCAGGCTGTGTGTTGGTATTCAGGCTATATCTGTTGAAAACATCTATTGGGAAGAATGGCTGCCTATTAGTATGCAAGCAGTAGACGGCCGCCTCATCTGCCAGGCCCTCAGAGGTGTCCCTCGGGCATGCTCATGGTCAACATCCCCTCACAGGTGGAGGGGAAGCTGACACTCACATCAGAATGGGCCAAAGCCCCCATGGCTGTTCAACATATTCTGCAGTACTTATGCAGATTGGCTCTGAGATGTAGTTCAGGAAGGGTCTGCTTGGGAATTGTTCATTAGTCGCCTACACAGACAAACCCAAAGTTTGAAAGTGAAAATTATACCTTTCTTCACTGGTGAGAACATGAGTCATGATGTGTTAATGTATTATGATTTTACTTAGTTTTTTATTATTTAAATATGTAAATATTTAACACATAATTAACAGTAAACAGTTCAAAGGCACTGTTGACTTGAAAGATGAACAAGAGATGGCGAGACAAACAACATATAAATTCTATTGAAAATAGTTTTTAATCAAGGTAGCACCATATATAACTTTTAACAGGAATGAAAATGAGGTACAGTGTGTTCAATGGACTGTTTAACAACATATCAACATATTTTCAGTTTAAACGTTTTCATCTGTGTTAAATTCAATATGGCGTCCAACCTGACTTTTGTATGCTTAAACTGCTGTGTGTCGTTTCTGCACCACTAGATTCACCAAACAGATTATTATTGTTTTTAACTGGCTTCCTCCCTGTCATTGGATGGACAAACCAATAATACCAGCTGAATCTGACACCATAGATTTGGCATTTAAACAAGTTAGCATTTTTGCAATACCAGGTCCATCATCCCAAAGTCAGTGGATTTTTTGAACGGGTTTTTTGTTAAAGGTCTTATGGTGGTTAACGCAAGCTCAAGGTATTTTTACGTTTTAATTCAATTAAATATTCTACTTCAAGTAAATATTTTAGGTCAGAGTGGTTCGGCTTCACCTCAGATGACTGGAGACTTAATCTCATGTGATTGTGCATCATTTTAAAGTACAGTTTGGCTGTAAAATTTCATTAAAGTGCACCTTTAAATATGTCTAACTCATCTTCCTGAACCCAGAGCTAAAATCAAAGGAAGAAGAAAAAAGGAGAAGTCGATTGTGAGCAATGGCTGGAACACTTAGGAGCTAGACAGCAGCCATGCTGGTTTGGGTCTCGCTTCTCTTCATCTCACCTCCTGTTGTGTTCCGCTACCATAATGCTCATCATGACGGGACCTCTTGACTGGGCACGAAAGACCAGCAGGAGAGTGAGGAACACTGCTGAGACCTCGACTCTGAGTCACCGCCGCTTCTGTCCATAACAACAGCATCCACAGGGGCAGCTTCAACAAGAGCTACAAGGCTGAAGCAAACTGAAGAGTGGGACAGAGATTAAGGAACTAAACCAAACTGAGAGCCAGTGCCTGCTTGTTACGTCTGACCAATCAACGGAGTTCCCTTTATGTCAGCGAGTTCTTGTGGACTTGGTTTAACAGAAAAAGGACTACAGCAGAGCCGTTGGGTCCCGGGGTGTTCTGTGTGAAGTTCGACTCTCGCTGTGAGCTGAGGTTCGTAATCAAGAGTGTCGGGCTTTTCGGCCATCAGCTCTCCACCTGCTGTTTTACTGATTATTAGCAGACACATCAATATAGAATGTCCAGTCAATCAAAATCAGGCTGACGACAGAACCAAAGACCAGTTTTACCATTGTGACGGCCGGCAATTAGTCCAGAACGGATGGAATCCAGGAATATTAGATATTGATAGTAGATTAAAATATTAATTATGAATTTACATAAAGTGGATAGGCAGCTTATGCAATGTTTTTCAAAAATTTGGGTTGGTAAGATTTTTTTATGTTTTTGGGAAAAAAAAAATCTCTTATGCTTACCAAGGCTGATCAAAAATACAGTAAAAACAGTAATATTGTGAAATATTATTACAATTTTAATCAACTGCTTTCTATTTTAATATACTTTTAAATTTATTCCTGTGATGCAAAACTGAATTTTCAGCATCATTACTCCAGTCTTCAGTGTCACATGATCCTTCAGAAATCATATTGATTTTCTGCTCAAGAAACATCTTATTATTATCAGCAATACAAAAATTTATTTATTTATTCAGAAGCTTTTTTATTTATTTAGACAGCATTTATTGCTGAATAAAAGTATTGAAGCATGCCTCTATTTTCCCAATTGAAGGTATGAATTATGTCTGCAATAGCAGAAATAAATTACACACCAATGTTAACTAGTTTGGAAATAAGCAATAAGCCATTATCACTGCAAGCTCTAATAATTACTCTAAAATATAATCTAAAATATAATTTCAGAGTTGAGAAGTATTTCTGTATTTTCTTGAATGTTAAACACATTCACTTGGCTTTTAAACATGCATTCTTGACCTTTAAAGACAAATAAAAAGCAGCAGCTGAAGGCTATATTTGTTTTACAGAATAAAATACAAGATTTCACCCAAACTGACTGAAGTGTAAGAGTTCAGGGTTTGCTCTTATGTTGATGCACTCTGTGTAACTACAAACAGCTTCAGATGGTTTCAAATAAGCGCTGAATCGTACCTTTGTTAAAGTCGTCCATTAATACATTTTTTATCTCCCAGGCCACAGAATGCCCAGAGTATGAAAGATACACACCACCCACTTAAAGCAGGTTCTTCAACAGTGAAAAAGCACTGGTTTTAATGAAAAGGGGATAGATTGCTTTCATTCTTTCAAGTTTGGTTGAAAGTAAAAAGGCAAAATAAGGTTGAATAATAACTGGCAGTACAGTGCAGCCTACCAAAATATTGGTATCTGCTACTTGCAGTGAGTGAATGGAGCATTTAAAAAATGTATGCTTACCTTTCTACACTTGAGTCTTTTAACCATGCTGTGTAGAGGGGTATCAACACAGAAACATGCAGGAGCCATGACGTTTAAAGTAGAATAATCAAATTGTATGAGCTTGATGAAATGAGAAAGATCCCGCTGAGAGATTTCGGGTGGCTTGAAATTCTCTCTGCTTTTGCGTTTTCAACTATAGACAGATAAACAGCCTGAGCAATGCACCAGGGCCCGTTCAGCCCAGCATAAGCAGGGCTAAATGATCAGTTTTTAAAGCCCATGCACCACTAGCACTATATAGCCATTAATCAAGCACCGTAGCTGAAAACACAGAGAGGCGCCTAATAGGAATTTAAAGCTGTATGTAAAGTACCTGCAGCCAATAAAAGAAGCAACAGTCATCTTTCACACATTGGGACTCACTGTGCGTTAGATCCTCTCAGCCTCGCGTTTCAGTTAAATCTGCTTGTGTTCACAAAGAAATAATGCTACAGTTATATTCATGTCATGTGTCTTGCATGTTTAACTTGTATGGAGAATATCTTATAAATTCAGTCCAAGACAGCAAGGCTTCAAACGTCTCTTTCAAAACTTCCACAATAATCCAAGAATACTAATGCAAGATTGTTCCTCTATTCTTTGAAATAAGATCATATTCTGATTATGTATTTGTCATGTAAAGACATTAAGCTAATATATAACAGCAAAACAATGTGTCATGCCTTAGTTTATTTGGATTATGCTGATTACATGTTCATAGGAATGTTATATGCATAAACAATACTGTTCAAAAGTTTAAGATCAGTAACATTTTGCATATATTTGATAAAAAATACAGTAATGTTGTGAAATATTATTACATTTTCAAATAATTGTTTTCTATGGTAATATTTTAAAATGTCATTTATTCCTGTGATGCAATGCTGAATTTTCAGCATCATTACTCCAGTCTTCAGTGTCACGTGATCCTTCAGAAATCATGCTAATATGCTGATTTGCTGCTCAAGAAGCATTGTTGTGATTCTCAATGTGTGCTGCATTAATTTTTTGTTGAAACCATAATATTTTTTTTTCAGGATTCTTTGATGAAAAACATTTTAAAGAATATATATAACAGCATATATATTTTATAACATTATAAATGCATGTACTGTCACATTTGTTCAATTAGTGCACACTTGCTGAACAAAAGCAATTAAGCCAATAATGCAGTTTTTAGAAACCCAAATACATCATACATAATCATGTCTGCTATGTTATATAGGCAGCAATGAAGACCAAATCCAAATCAAGTCCAAATCATTACCTATTATTATTACCCAGCTGACCAAAAACCTTCACATTCATATTGTAAGAAGAGTGTGAAATTGCTAAGAGATTAACTTGTGTGTTTGAGATGATTACAAACACAATCCTAAAATCATTTTGAACCATTTGTCATACTTGTCATGCCGATAGTTTTCAATTACTGCAGAGATTCAGATAACTATGTGAAGTGTTTCCCCTCGAAAACAGACGATGACTAATTTTACACGCATAAAAGAGATTTTAAAGCTTTAGTATGCAGGCTGTGATGTAACACATCAAAACACCATTCAGAGCTGACGCCACCGATTCAGTGTTTGAACTAGGCTGACTTTCTTTAGAACAAGGGGAAAGTTGGACTAGTCCAAGAGTCACATCTTCCCCCAGGATAAAGCAAACCTCAATAACCTTGGGTTCATTGCGGTATTCCAATGTGTGCTCCATATTTGCCTTATGAATGCATATGCATGAATTCCATATAATGACTAAGAAATGTAAGCATAGGCGTAGATCACATTTTAAGGAATTGATCTTGCTTTAGACTTCAGACTGCTTTTCATTTTTTTTTTTCTCCTGAGAAAAAGACCCTAATCTCACATTTGTCTCCTCTAGAGTTTCAGAAGAGATCTTAAATGTCACAAACAGCTCAGATTTGTCAAGACAAAAGAGCGAGTTCAGAGCAGAAAAGTTTTCCTTGGGGTGAGTACAATCCGTACAAATTTAACCAATAAATTTTTAAGCGTATTGGGCTACCTGATGCACGAACCATTGCACAGAACTGCCTCATGTTACTTTATAATCAAACTGTTAGGTGAACTGATAACTGATGTTTTATTTCATTAATCGTGATGTTCATTTTAAATTACCTGCTGATCTACAATCAAAGTAACTGCAGTTACAATTGAAATTGACTACGTAGACAAATATATGAATAAAAATACAATGCACGCAGATCTATCAATGTTCTGTCAGTGTTCCAGAGCCATCCGGACGAGTATAAAACATGACAGTATTGGCAGATCCCCAGATAGAGAAGTGCTTAACTTTCACAAAGTAGGATTCATAATAGTCTTCTATGCTTCTATACCAAGCCCATATTGAGCGCTTGTGACACATGAAACTGCCAGGCCATGATGAGAAATAACCACTGTCAGCTTTTATCTGAGCTTCAAAAGATTTAAACCCCAGTGGAGAGATTGGACAGAGCGCTGCAGCGGGGCAGAAGAGATTACGTTTAAGTAGGGTGGTCTGTTTTGTAATTCAGACTCATTGGTTTATCACTTCTAGATTACATACTGTATAAGAAGCTACTATGTGCTGGAAACTACAAAGTTATTTGTAAGTTTAATATTAATTTTTTTTTTATTTTATATTGTATTTTGTTTTACATGCATATGCATAATGAATAGTATTTTAAAAGTATACACTTTTATATATAAAAATAAATATTTTATATTTTCCATATATTTCATATTTATTGAAAAACAATAAAATATGTATATTCTACTTAACAATTCTGCATTTAAACATTTACTAATCTTTATTTTTGACCCACATATACAGTTTATGTTTTAATATAATAAAATGCTTTAAAAATCTGTCATATAGTTATTATTCAAAATATATTTTTATTCTATAAATTCTCCATTTTAAGATTTGCTAATCTTTACTTTAGACCAAAGCTTGTTTGTTTGTCTGTTTGTTCATTCATTCATTCATTCATACATACATACTATTAACAACCGGGCCTTGAAAGTCTGTGGTATTATAGGCGTTATTCAAAATATATTTTTATGATAGAAATTCTGCTTCTTAAAATTTACAAATCATTATTTTGGACCAAAAAATATATATATATATAGATATATATATATATATATATATATATATATATATATATATATATATATAAATATATATATATATATATATATATATATATATATTTCTGTCTTTTTCTTTCTTTGTGCATGCTATTAACATCCAGCCTCTAAAAAGCTGCAGTATATCTATTATTAAAAATATATTTTTCTATTAAAAAAATAAAAATATATTATTCTATGAAGTCCACATCTTAGCATTTATCTATCTATCTATCCATCTATCCATCTATCTATCTATCTATCTATCTATCTATCTGTCTATCTGTCTGTCTGTCTGTCTGTCTGTCTGTAGTATAATATGTGGTATTATAGGTATTATTTAAAATAAATACAACATTTTTGCTTTTTATTTTTTAATTATTATTTTTTTTTAACTTTTTTCTATTAAAATATTTGAATGTATTAAAATATGTACACTATTTACATTTTATTTTAAATCATATAACACTCTCTTTATTTCTAAGCATCAGTGTTATGTATTGAAAAATTAAGCCCTCCATGACGTTATATTCTGAGGGGAAAAGGTACATTGCACCTCGCAATTATTCCATAATTAATTTCTAATTGATTTTCATTTTCCATCATGCGTACAGCAGTCTGTGTCTATATCTTCACAGGGAAGTTTGTGGATAAGTTATAGATCCCTCTCTCTCTCTCTCTCTCTCTCTCTCTCTCTCTCTCTTCTCTGACTAACAATGTCCTTTGCTCACATCATCTCTCATTCTCCTTCACTGGGGCTTCCATCCACTTGTTTTCTCTCAATGCATTCAGATTCAGGTGTCTGGTGGGGAACCGTAAGTATGGCTTTACCATACTTTAGTATGGCATTGAATTAAATCAAATTCTCTTTTAATGAGGAGTGTGTTTATTAAGTCCACAGAGGCTGCTAGCATTGCTCTGATTAGGAAGGCTAAGCAGTCTCAAGAGCTCGTAGCGAGAAAGCAGCGAGTCCTTTTTTGATTTGGGGGGGCCGAAGTTGTTAATATGGGAGGTATGGTACACAATCTATTTTCTAACCGTTAGCACCTCGGCTAGGGCCATATTGACGGGGAGAGAGAGTGAAAGACACTTCAAAAGGGAGGGCGGATACCAGTCTGGTAAATGAGAACACAAACTGTCTGGTTTAGGGGTGTGTGGCTCACTGATATCACAGGTGTAGTTTCAGAGAGGGAGACACTTTGTTGGGGGGAGACAAAGAAAATGAGTCAGACCAAATAAAGCTTGTGTTCTGCGCTGGCAGAGGGTTCTGATACGATGCTTATGGCAATACTGCCACCTATAGGCCTGCCTGCTACGATACACCATCCAGAGCTGGGATCAGATCACAGAAGCCGCATCAGAAATTGCTACAAGTTGCTTAAGGCTAGAAGGGATACATCTGTAGCTACTGGGCATGCGCACATCAATGTAGCGTAATTTTTGTCACACTGTACAATAATAATTACTGTTTTTGCATTATTGTAAGGGGTAGGTTTAGGGTTGGGGGTAGGTGTAGATGTTAATAATACACAATCTAATAGGTAGAAAATTTAATATATTGTTAGCTTCCGGTTTTAGCTGTATCCCTTCTAGCCACAACCCAAGAAGTTTGGTCGTGACACCATGGTAAGTCTGCAAAACTGTCACGAGATTCAGGTGTGGGTCTACTGAGATTTTTCACTGAACAAGGGTTAGCATGCCATGAAGACAGCAGATAAATGTAGATTTTTATTTATTTATTTTTTTTTAAATGGTAAGTTAGTTAGTAAATAAATAATAAATAAATATTATAAGATGCTTAGACGGAGTACCCATGTTTAAAAGTGGTCTAGTAGTGTAGTTTATGAACTACGCACGTCATAAACCCGTCTTTTTAGGCAAGAACCAGATATGGGTGCCATGTCATAAAAAAAAATATTTTATTAAATATAAAAAAGGCATATTTTTAATACAACTGACTTTAATAAAAAAATGTAAAAAAAAAACATTGTAAGTTTTGTAATTTACTAATTATAACTCTTTAATTTCCATGGTTATTCAAACAACGAATAATTAAATACACAAAGCGAGCAAAAAACATGCACATTATCAAAGAAAATGATCATTGACTCAGTCTAGGGCCATTTTAAGCATTCTCAAAAAAAAAAAAAAACTCCCGTTTTAATCAATAAAGCTGTCTACACTCTGAAATCACACGTGCATCTGCGCTTTGTTGTTTATGATGAGAAAATTTACAAGATTGGAGAATTCAGTCGAGTGC
This sequence comes from Spinibarbus caldwelli, assembly GCA_039654775.1. NCBI lineage: Eukaryota > Metazoa > Chordata > Actinopteri > Cypriniformes > Cyprinidae > Spinibarbus > Spinibarbus caldwelli. The sequence goes on from CM077225.1 coordinate 7,221,328, forward strand.
GCGCACTGAACAAAACTTCAGCGCGCCAGCAATAATCTGAACGCCTCTGATTGGCCATTGCATTCATAATCTCAACACAATTGTGTGTGATAGTTATAATGCTCAACGCTGTAAAAACTGGTAAAAAGCAATATGACGCAACGTGCAGATCTAAATTTAATTGACACTTTTTGTTTTGTTTCACTTTATTCACGACAGACATAATAGATTTAGGATAATAGTGCAGGGGCATTTTTGTCCAATTTGGTGGCAGCGTGTACAGCGTGCGTATTCCTCTTCTTGTAAACAAGGCGCAGCGCATGTGTATTCTACGTCAGCAGCAGCACCATGCACATGCATTGTTTACGTGCAGAGGAACGCACACATATGAGTCGTGGTACTCTCGATAATGGCGGAAGACAGTAACTCGGGGGAGAAGAATTGTTGAATAAAGTAATTATTATTGTTTTCTTTGCACACAAAAAGAATTCTCGTAGCTTCGTAAAATTATCACTGAACCATTGATGTCACATGGACTGTTTCAACGATGTCCTTACTATGTTTCTGGGCCTGGGAACATTTCAGTTGTATTGCTGTCTATGGAGGGTTAGAAAGCTTTCGGATTTCATCAAAAATATCTTAATTTGTGTTCCGAAGATGAACAAGGGTCTTACAGGTTTGGAACGACATGAGGGTGAATAATTAATGACAGAATTTTCATTTTTAGGTGAACTATCCTTTAAGTTTTCATCTAATATTTAGGTCTATATTTTATTTTATTTCCGCTTTATTTCAATTCCAAAAATTGAGATGCGTCATCTTGCCTCACAGTCATTAGTGAAAATTACTGTAATAAGTAGAGTTTGTCTTGTAGGCTGATTGTTTTGTAATGGACTATTTTTAATATACAGGTGAAATTATTAAAATTGAGAATTAAAATTCAAATGTGAAAAGTTTACGACAATGACCAGTCATAATCATAATCATCTCAAAAGATAAATGTGCTTTAAAAAAAGAATCATAACTGTATTCAGAATGACTTGTAATTCACTCACTTAACAACTAAGCGGACATACACTGGAGAAAAATAATAAGAATATGTCTGATTTTCATCCTCTTAATGTAATTCATGTCTAGCTCTCAAACCCAAATCCTTTGTTTGAAGGGACACACACTTAGCACTTTTCAAAACACTTAATATTCATCCCCAAGTGTGTCTATTGGATATTTAAAACTTTTCTGAGTGGTGAGAGACAGGGATTATATACCTGTGCAATTACCTCTTAGATCTAGCCATTGTTCCCAAACTGCACAGTAATTATACAGGTGATTGCCACCAGAGAAAAGCCATTGTTCAGACTACAAATTCCATACAGCATCATCATTCACAGAGCTGGAGTTAGCCAATGACACCAACAGTAATCATCCTGTACATATTCAACCGTAATGACCACCCACACATTCAAACCCATTCAACGACACCGTAATCACAAACATAACGGAACTATTCTTTGTTAAACCGCGTGCCGTACTGTAGGTCGTTACGCACAAAGAACGAGGCTGAACTTTGTCCTTTGAGGGTTAGTGAAGAATAGAGAGGAGATCAGTATTCAGGCCATGCTTCTATTAAGTAGGAGAGTGGCAGTCTGATTATCCACATTGTTGGCAGTGGTGGGAGTGGACTGTACTGGGCCATTTTTGCATTAACGTTCTGATCAAATTTTCATAACTCAATTTGGCAGAGGTTTGCATGTTGAGGATTGAGCACACTGGTAAAGCTCTCTAGTGCCTTTGCCTGTGCAATGCACCTTTCCCATGACATTGTCGGTCCCATGACAATATTGTGAGGCTTACTGTGCTTATGCTGCTCATATTTAGTCTAGACTTGATTGCCCAGAAGTATATTTTGTTGCTCAGATGTTGCTCTTTATAGCTCATGAGACTTCACAGACAGGATATCACTAAGATGATATTTAATTCTTAGTTTTATGTTCAAAGCTCTGTAGTTTTTATTGTAGGTGGCAAAATATATAATGCAATGCCATACAATGATGATTGAGAGATAACCAAATAAACATTGCTCAAAAGCCTTATGATCATATTTGATCTCACATTTGAACATGATTTTTCTAAAAAAGAAAAAAAAAAGTCACCCTAAGTTGTTTCAGTTCAGTAAGTGTTCATCTTGAAATATTACAATATAAAAGTTATGTAATTGAGAAATTAAATATATCTCACTTGTGCTTTTTTGTTTCTACAGGTTGATTAAGAAAAGGATCACATTATGTTAAACTGTCTTTAAAGGACCACAGGGAGATTTTGCAGTAGAAAAATCTAAACATTATAAAAGTAATCTATCAACATTGCAATCATAAACAACATCAGAGTGCTGTTTTATTGTCAGCTCTATATGCATCTCCATCATTTCATGACCAAATGACCTGTCAGGTAAAAGCACTGAGGATATTCCACATCAAAAGCTTCTTATGGACAAAAACAAAGCATTGGTTTCTAAAACTAAAATATAATGCATGATTTCTATAGTCAATGGACTATAATTTTCAGACCTAGAAAAGTCATGTAAATTTAAAAAAAAAAAAAAAAAAAAAAACAGTCGTTGAAACATCAGGGAAGTATATGTTTTTCTTTTTTTCTTCTTCTTTTTTTATATATATGCTGTGCCTTACAATTTCTTTGGCTAGACATTATTTTCTGTGAGATTTATCTCTTGGAGTTGCCAATCTGAGGATTTATTTTGGGATTTTTGACGTATTTGAGACATTCAAATACTAACAATTTAAATCTATTCAATGAGTTGTAAAAATCACACAGAATTGGAAAGGTCATGGAAAGTTTGGATAACATGAAACATGCATATGGGTATGGCGTTTGAGTCAGATGCACCACTGAACATCAGTCTATCAGAGCTCCATCACCATGGCAGCAACATGATCATGCTCTTCAGTGTTTCGGGATCCATCACTATCATTCAGTCCCTCATGAATTATTTAAGTTCTGATGAGACTCTCAAAGAGGTCAGAGCAAATACATATTCAAAAGAGATCATCTCTTACCAGTAATTACTTTTTTAACAAAAATTACTAATTACTTTTTAAATAAAAGTTTCTTTTAGTTAATTCCTTTGTTAGATGTCATGCTGATTTAAATATCTGAACTTTGTCTGTGTGTCTCTCCTTAATATTAAATATTAAAATTTATGAAATGAATGAACAAGTCAACATTGAACATTAATCAAGATTAATTTTTTTAATCAAGAGCTATTGCCAGTCATTTTTGTTTTATTTTATTCTGCTTAAAACAAACAAAAAATGGCAATTTTATCTAATATATAATATTTATTATATTATTCTATTTATTATATTTAATCTATTATATTTATCCCTTCCCAATTGAAGCTATAAACCAGTGTTACCTTTTATAATAATTAAAATGATACATTTGGTGTCCAAAATGTAGCAACAAATGCACATAATCTTATGGCATTCTGGTTTCACTTCATTGATTGCCTAGGTTGTTTTTCTTAAATATTTGCTATTCTTAAATTCTTATTGAAGATCAAAGTAATAAGTTGAAACAACATCTATTATTATTACTAGATTTTTTAGTTTAACCTCGGTTTTACCATTTAATGCAACGAAAATTTATTTGTTTATTTTTATTAAAAAAAAAAAAAAAAAAAACTATTCAATCTTAACTGTGAACTAAGACCAGTATCATCACATTCTGGCTTCTGGTCTCTTTTTAGCTAAATAGTGAAGTAGTAAAGCTCCTCAGCACTAGATGGCTGCGTTGATTCGTTCACAAACAGACCGTCCTGCGATCAGACGAGAAGAATTCAACAGTGCAGCACTCACAGCGGTATGTTCACTGTAATAAAGTTGATTATATATTTATTTAGCAAGACCGCATTTGATTGGAAACACGTACTGCAGACTTATAAGCTGTATATTTGTATTGTGTGCTTTTGACAAAAGTAGCCTCCTGTCGCATGACAGTGCAGAAGGGGGCGTGTTCCTCGACCCCAGTTTCATATCCCAAAACATTATACACAAATAAATTATTTGCAGGTTTATATAACAGATAATTAAGTAAAGATAGAATAGTTACCATTTTACTGATGTATAACCTGTGCGTATTCATGCGAAAGGCCCTAATCGTGTATCAAAGCATAATGGGATTTTGGGCACTTAGAGCCTATAAAGAACGTCCCAGTGCGTCTATAATAATGCAACAGAAAGTTTCAGTTCGAACTACTAAAGACGTGCAAAAACATTAAATTCCAAGGAACGTATGATACTTGCCGTCAAATGTTCCACGCAATGTGCATGCGACGCCCAACATTTTCAATGATTCCCTAAACGTTAGATTCGAACATTCGAACGTTCCTATCATTATCAAACGTTCGAATTGAAAATTCAAATGTGCCTCTGATTCACTGAAATGTTAGAACGCTGCTGTGATACTCCAAAGGTGTTTTAGTGCATCTATCCTCTGCCGTTTTATAATCTCCTCTTGTGTTATGCGCTTCATTTCAGGTCACTCTAAAAATGTCTGAACAACGAGCCTTAAAAAATCCCTATCCAGATTACACTGGACCTGGATGTGCACAAGACCTGTTTGACATGCGGGGAAATGTGAGTGATTCCAAAACCTCCGTAGTTTACAAATACTGTGCTATTCTTAGAAATGATTGGAGTACCATAGTATATGAATATAATAAACATTTATTACCTTCACTGAATTACATTAATATGTGCTGTCATACCTGTAATTATCATCATATCTTATTCATGATTTTTTTTGCTCTGTGCAGTTGACCCAGCATTTTGCCAGCCGTATAAGCAGCAAGATCAGTGAGCTTCTGGCGGTCATGGAGAATGGACTGAAGAATGCTGACCCAAGAGACTGTACTGGTTACACTGGCTGGGCAGGTGAGAATATGCATATATGTGTGTTGAAACTGAATTATTAATGCAAATGCAAAAGGGATAGTTTAAAGGGATTTGCTTAAAGGGATAGTTCACCCAAAAATGAAAATTCTGTCATCATTTACTCACCCTCATGTCGTTCCTAACCTGTATGCATTTTTTTTTCCTTTCTGCTGAACACAAAAGAAGATATTTTGATGCATGTTGATAACCAAATAGTTTCGGTTCTCATTGACTTTGATTGTATTTTTGACCATACAATTGAATGACAACGGGAACTGAAACTGTTAAGTTACCAACATTCTTTTAAAAAAAATCTTTTTTGTTCAGCAAAAGAAAGAAAGTCATACAGGATTGGAATGACATGAGGGTGAGTAAATGATGACAGAATTTTCATTTTTAGGTGAACTATGCACTGTGTAAATTGTATTATTATTTCATTTATAGTATTCATTTTCATGGTTGTATGTCATAAAGCTACTTGGCCCGCATTGCTAAGTCCCTCCTCCCTCAACTGCAGGCATTGCCCTGCTGTACCTGCATCTCCACAGCATCTATGGAGACTCCTCTTTCCTCCAGAAGGCTCTGGACTATGTCAGCCACAGTCTGAGGAGTTTAACCCAGCGCTGGGTGACCTTCCTGTGTGGGGATGCAGGGCCGCTGGCTGTTGCTGCGGTGGTCTATCATCGCCTCCAGAAACCTCATGAGGCTGAGGAGTGTGTGAACAGGTCTGATGTTGTTTGACCCTGCTCTACTTCCATCTTTTTGTATGTTGAGTCAGGGACATCAGTCTTCAAAAAATATATATTATATACAGTCATGGCCAAAAATATCAGCACCCTTGGTAAATATGATCAAAGAAGGCTGTGCAAATTAATCTTCATTGTTAATCCTTTTGATCTTTTATTTAAAAAATTCACAAAAATCTAACCTTTCATTGGATAATAAGAATTTAAAATTGGGGGAAATATCATTATGAAATAAATGTTTTTCTCTAATACACAGTGGCCACAATTAAAGGCACCCTTTTATTCAAAACTTTTTGAAACCTCCATTTGCCAGTTTAACAGCTGTAAATTTTCTCCTATAATGCCTGATGAGGTTAGAGAACACCTGACAAGAGATCAGAGACCATTCCTTCATCCAGAATCACTCCAGACCCTTTAGATTCCCAGCTCCATGTTGGTGCTTCTTCTCTTCAGTTCACCCCAATAGGGTTCAGGTCAGAGGACTGGAATGGCCATAGCAGAAGCTTGGTTTTGTGCTCAGTGATCCATTTTTGTGTTGTTTTTGAGGTTTGTGTTTGGATTATTGTACGGTTGGAAGATCCAAACATGGCCCATTATAAGATTTCTAACAGAGTCAGTCACTTTTTGTTTTTTTTATCTGTTGGTATTTGATAGAATCCATGATGCCATGTGTCTAAACAAGATGTTCAGGGCCTTCAGCAGAAATATAGGCCCACAACATCAAAAATACAGCAGTATATTTCATTGTACACATGGGGTACTTTTTATCCCTGTGTTCACCAAACCCATCTTGAGCGTTTGCTGCTAAAAAGCTAATTTTTTAGTTTCATCTGACCATAGAAGCAGTCCCATTTGAAGTTCCAGTCGTGTCTGATAACTGAATATGCTGGAGTTTGTTTTTGGATGAGCTAGGAGAATTTTTCTTGAAACCCTCCCAAACAACATGTGGTGATGTAGGTGCTGTTTCACAATTTTTTTTTTTTAGGTTTTCTGACCCCGAGACTCAACTATTTTCTGCAATTCTCCAGCTGTGGTCCTGGGAGAGTCTTTAGCCACTCAAACTCTCCTCCTCACCGTGCATTAGGACGATATAGACACACGTCCTCTTCCAGGCAGTTTCCTAACATTTTATGTTGATTTGAAATTATTAATTATTGCCCTGATGGTGGAAATGGGAATTTTCACTGCTGTAGCTCTTTTCTTAAAGCCACTTCACTAATTTGTGAAGCTCAAGTATCTTTTGCTGCACATCAGAAATATATTCTTTGGTTTTTCTCATTGTGATGGATGATTAAGGGAATTTGGGCTTTGTTTTCCCTCCTATTTATATTTCTGTGAAACAGGAAGCCATGGCTGGATAATTTCATGTTCATAATCACCCTGGAGTGCTCAAAATTGTGAATATGAATGGGAATATACTTCAGATATTTTACTCATAAGAATTTCTAGGGGTACCAATAATTGTGTCCAATGTGTATTAGAGAAAAACATTTATTTCATAATGATATTTCCCCCCATTTTAAATTCTTATTATCCAATGAAAGGTTAGATTTTTGTGATTTTTTTTTTTTTAAATAAAAGATCAGATTAATTTTCACAGCCTTCTTTGATCATATTTACCAAGGGTGCCGATATTTTTGGCTATGGCTGTACATCTAAATGTATAGTCAAATTAAAAATGAATTATGTTATTTTTATCTGCTACTAAGTTATTCAATAGATATATTAATAGAAGATATATTAAATGAGGGACGATGATTTTAATATTTTTTTAAAATCTTTTTTAAAGAATATAGCCTTTTAATAAGACATATTCTGATACACTGAGAAAAAAATAAAAAAATAATTAACATTTTATAAAAAAAAAAAATAATCACTATATGTCTTATAAAAAGTCTAAATTCTTAAAAAAAAAAAAAAAAAAAAAGAAAAAAAGATGAGCAGTGAAGCAGTCTTGTATTTGTATTAAAATATTAATAAAACTTATATTTTTAATGCCAAGTCATAACCATTATTTTCTTCTTTTTCTTTTGTATGAAGCTAACATCGTAAGCTTTTTAAGATATCCTGTTGTCATCATCTCGGACATCCTTATTTGTCACTGACCCATGTAAACTTGATAAACATTGGGAATTTAGATTATTTAAATCAAGTAGTATAGTTAAATATCATTTAATTTAGTCTGAAAAGAGAGAGTATGGAAGGAACGACTATCAAAATGTATTGTTTGTTGTCAGCTGTCCACATTGAATCTAATTTCCTTTGGATTGCTGGCTTGTTTAGGACTTATTACTACTTTAATGAAATTGTGCTGGAATTCTCCCAAGAGCTGGTGTTCATTAAAAATCTCATACTAAGATTCCAGAACGAGGGTGAAATGTGGAAGATTTCTTGGTCTATAGGGCAGCTCAGCTCTTTCTGTTTCCTGTTTCTCTTTCTCAGTCTTGACAGGGTTTCATCCCCATGGGATCCTATTGTGATCTATTTGCTCGAATGTTTCCAGGCTGTTGCATTTGCACCAGTCAGTAGTGCAGGGGAAAGGCAGGCTTCCTGATGAGCTGCTCTATGGCAGAGTGGGCTACCTTTATTCCCTCATCTTCATTAACCAGCAATTTCAGCAGGAGAAGATCCCCATTCAATACATTCAACAGGTCAGTCACCGTTCATTTGGCCTCAGACCTGACCGAAAGCACATGACCACATATTTTAACACAGGATGCATGGCTAGAATGAGTTATGTATGATAAAGACAATATGTTGTACTTAACATGATCAAAATCTACCCTTTCTAAATGCCCTTGGTCTTGGAGAAAAAAAAAAGAGAGTTTTTCATTAAAATGTAATATATTTCTCAGTCTGTGAAATTGCTTCTGTCATCTGCTGATGCAACCAAGAACATGCAGACAGTGAAAAATAATGTATCCAAAATATTTGCTGTTTATATACAAAAATAAAAGATAATATTGTAGTCTAACTTTCATAATCCAATCCCAATGGATGAAACCAAGCCCTACATTATTTCTAGTGTTAAAAGATGTTTGTTTTTTCAGTGACTGGTAATGTAATGAAAGCAGGCCAGATGACCAGTAAACACCATTCAAAGTTTGTTGTCAGTAATAGTTTTGATAGAAATGAATACTTCTGTTCAGGAAGAATAAAATTGATGAAAATGTATTAAACTGAACAAATGTTATAATAAAAACAGGATGCAGCAACATTTTTCTATTTCAGATAACTTTTTTGAACTTTATATTCATGCACCACAGATTCCACAAAAGTAATAAGTAGTGCAATTGTTTTCAACATTGCTAATAATAAGAAATATTTCTTGAGCACCAAATCAGCAAATTACAATGATTTCTGAAAGATCATGTGACACTAAAGACTGGAGTAATGATGCTGAAAATTCAGCATAGCATCACAGGAATATATCACATTTTAAAATATAATACAATAGAAAAGAGTTACTTTAAATTGTAATAATATTTCACAATATCACTGTATTTTAAAAACATTAAAAATGTACAGTCACCAAACTTTTGAATGAGATTATATATTTTGGAACTAACAATTGACAGTTAACCCATAAATATCTGGCCATTTCTACTGTAAATATTGACCAGTTAACAAGCCTCAATATATAAATTAGTCTATAAATAATTTAATATGTAATATATTACATATTTAGAAATGTCACTTTATGGAAATTAAATGCATTAGGAAAGCACGTGTTTTGCCTTTGATTTGGTACTTGACCTGATCATGCATTTATTTCAGATCTGTGATGCTGTGCTGGCTTCAGGACAGAACCTGTCTCAGAGGAACAAGATCCAGGAACAAACCCCTCTCATGTATGAGTGGTATCAGGAGGAGTATGTGGGTGCCGCTCATGGCCTGTCAGGGATCTACTACTACCTGATGCAGGTGAACACAATCACACACAATACCTTATTGATTAAGGAAGCATCAAATTTAGGGAAATACCTTCACCACTTTGGTTGAAGTCATTTAAACAAACTATGTCTTCCCCCATAGCCTGGCTTTGTGGTTGGCGAGGACAGAGTTTACCATCTAGTCAAACCCAGTGTGAATTATGTGTGTCAGCTGAAGTTTCCATCAGGCAATTACCCACCGTGTGTCGGAGATTCTCGGGATCGTCTGGTACACTGGTGTCACGGCTCTCCTGGAGTTATCTACATGTTGATACAGGCTTTTAAGGTACAAATATCCACATCAGTTCATAATACATCTTAAACTGTCTGTTTATATCAATAGATAGATAGAGATCGATTGATCTCTATATACACTACTGTTCAAAAGTTTGGGTTCATTAAGATTTTTTGTTTTTGAAAGAAGACACTAATGCTCACCAAGACTACATTTATTTGATAAAAATTAAAGTAAAATGAGTAATGTTGTGAATTACTGTTATTACAATGTATAACTGTTTTCTATTTTATATATTATAAAATGTAAATTATTCATGTGATGACAAAGCTGAATTTCCATGAGCCCTTAAGCCACTATTCTGTGTCTCTGAATCAGTTATTTTATTATAACGTAGATACTATTATAGTTTTTATCTATATGTTTAACTAATTTTTATTGTTATATTTTACGTTTTCTTTTTAATTTAAGTAGAAGTAATTTTGATTGTTTTTGTTTTTTGTAAATATGTGTATTTTGTTAATATGTACATTATTTTATTTTTTTTTAGTTTGTTACTTTAGTAAATCAAGTTAAAGTAAATGAAAATGAGAAATATTATCTTAGAAACTAGCTGAAATGAAATATGTTTATGTGGTTTATATATATATATAAATCTCAGTTAACATTTATAACATTTATTTTATTTCAGGTAACAAGTGTGTGTAAACAAAAGTGTTTTTTATGGTTTTAGGTTATTAACTTCTAATCTCTTCTCTGAATCAAAACTTATTCTTATTATTATCAATGTTATATGTTTAGAAAATTTGTTTTTGTATTTTTTTGTTTGTTTGTTTTTTTTGGAGACCAGCAGAAAACTCTAGTTTTAAGCTCTTGGTATTACAGTGCCATCAAGTGTGAGTAAACAACATTACACACAAGCAGACATGCAGAAGCCTCAAGAAAACGTAACATTCCCTCTCCAGGTGTTTGGTGTGAGGCAGTATCTGGAGGACGCACTGCAGTGTGGGGAGGTGATCTGGCAGAGGGGTTTGCTGAAGAAAGGCTACGGTCTCTGTCATGGTGCCGCTGGAAACGCATATGGCTTCCTGGCCCTTTACAAGATCACCCAGGATCCCAAACACCTCTACAGAGCTTGCATGGTGAGTCTGACCCCTCTCAACCTGAGAATACACATTGTGTTATATAGAGGCGTAATCATGAAAACAAAACATACAGTAGCAATAAATGGTGATGAAATACTGATTTGTGACCCTGGACCACAAAACCAGTCATAAGTAGCACGGGTATATTTGTAGCAATAACCAAAAATACATTGTATGGGTCAAAATTATTGATTTTTCTTTTATGCCAAAAATCATTAGGATGTTAAGTAAAGATCATGTTCCATGAATATATTGTGTAAATTTCCTACTATAAATATATCAAAACTTAATTTTTGATTAGTAATATGCATTGCTAAGGACTTCATTTGGACAGATTTAAAGGCGATTTTCTCAATATTTAGATTTTTTTTTTCACCCTCAGATTCCAGATTTTCAAATAGTTGTATCTCAGCCAAATATTGTCCTATCCTAACAATAACCATACATCAATGGAAAGCTTATTTATTCAGCTTTCAGATGATGTATAAATCTCAATTTCGAAAAATTGATCCTTATGGCTGGTTTTGTGGTCCAGGGTCACAGTTTTGAAATACTACATTATATTTTGGATTCAAGAGACCTTTACTAACATTATAACTGGACCCCAGGGAAAACTGCAATGATTAAAATCACATTTACAGAGTAAATCCCTACATGAAGCAAAGTGTTTATTCATATGTGAAGCCTTTCAAACCACTTCAATGAAATGACTTTGTCTCCAGGTTAATTTATGCATATTCTGTGCAACGCATGAAGGCCGATATAAATCATTGTGCTGTCAGGAGGGACCTGTCATTGCCTGTTGTGTGTACAGAGGCATGATGGGATTTGATGTCTTCTCATCTGCAGTTTGCAGACTGGTGCATGAATTATGGAAAACATGGCTGCCGGACTCCAGATACACCATTCTCACTGTTTGAAGGTAGAGTAAATATTATACATGCATGTCTACACTACCGTTCAAAAGTTTGGGGTCAGTAAGATTTTTATTTTGTTTTATGTCCATGCAAGAAGTCTCTTACGCTCACCAAGGCTGCACTTATTTGATCAAAAACACAGTAAAAACTTAATATTGTGAAATATTATTACAATTTTAAATAACTGTTTTCTATTTGAAGATATACTGTATTAAAATGTCATTTATTCCTTTGATGCAAAGCTGAATTTTCAGCATCATTACTCCAGTCTTCAGTGTCACATGATCCTTCAGAAATCATTCTAATATGCTGATTTCCTGCTTAAGAAACATTATCTATCTATCTATCTATCTATCTATCTATCTATCTATCTATCTATCTATCTATCTACCTACCTATCTATACACACACACACACACAGAATAATAATTAAGAATAATGTGTGTGTGTGTGTGTGTGTGCATGTATGTATATATATATATATATATATATATATATATATATATATATATATATATACATACTCTTGAATAATAATTAAATACCTCCCTATTTATCATGTTTTCTTATGAAGGGATGGCAGGCACAATTTATTTCCTGGCTGACTTGCTACAACCAACTAGAGCCAAGTTCCCTGCTTTTGAGGTGTAAAGGTAAATATATGTCTGCTTTTGAATGTTTAGCTATCTAGACATTATAATGCAAAAAAAAAAAAAAAAAAAAAACCTTGTTAATGTCAAAGTTCCTCATTCCAGACTGTTCAAGATGACTGAGCTTTTTCGCCTAAGCTTCCTCAAGCCAGAAGAGTGTGTCTTCTAATGATGGAATGGTACTGTCTCACTCTGCATGTGCATCTGCATGCCGCAGGTCTGTCACAATTTATGCTAAGTCTTATGAGAGGTGCTGTACATGTGGAAAACAGTACGTTGAGAGGTTATTTTCCCAATAATGGAAGGTAGATGGAAATCTAGGCTGTATAGATGAGGGTCGCTTTGGAACTATTAAGGGAAGCTGCTTTAAATAGTTCAATATGCTTAACAGATTGCACTGATTTTGTTTGTGAATTTTTGATGTTATGTGTTTGTTATTATTATTTTAATTAATATGACTCATTGAAAATTAACTATTTTGATGTATTTGTGAGGATATATATACCTGTATTCTGATATGACAGTAAGGTAAAGTTTAACATCTTTTTGAACTTTTAAGTGGCATTAATTACACAAAAACAGCAGCTTTAAGGTAACACTAAAAATACAGTGCTGATATGCTTTCTGTAAGATTAATGCATTGCTTTCTGTATTAGTAATAGATTGCCTTTTTTCTGTCTTGATAATACTAGTAGTTATATCAGAAGATGTGCTGCCAACATGTATTTTTTTTTTTTTAGATGTTGGAACAATCCTTCAGCATTTTCATTTGCCTTTTTCATCATAATTTTTACGTTGCACAGCAATAAAGGAAAATAAGGAAAACTGGATGCTATATCTGATGTTATATCTGATAGGTGGTCTGTTTACATTCTCTGATCACGTTAACAACGTCAAATCTTTTAGAGGTGACTTCCACAACTTTCTTCCACTAGATGGAGCTAAACAAACTCTGTTATTTAAGACGATTTAGTACATATCTTTGGGAAGTTGTGGTCTTTTCATTTAACTGTACTGTATAAATTGTGTATTTTTTATATATATATATAAAAAAAATACATTTTTTATATATATATAAAAATGTGAATGTCACAATTTGCAAATTCCCAAAAACGTCACTAATATATATATATATATATATATATATATATATATATATATATATATATATATATTAGTGACGTTTTTGGGAATTTGCAAATTGTGAGCAATTCATCAGTGTGTAGCAACTAAAATGTTTGCTTTTTCAGTGTTCCAGCAGTCTAACCTCAAAAGGACTTGATTCTGGGAAACATTTGTGTAATAGTGCTGGTTTTTGTCAGTTTTGTAAGTATTATATAAGCACTAAAGGATGCTGTACACAAAGGAAATGAAGTAATGAAGGAAATTAAGTAATTAATCAAACACAATGCTGTGTTTTTCAAAATAATAAGAGTTAAGCTTTCGATTTTCTGTATGAAGTTCAATGATACTTTTATCTGGATATTGCTAGTTTTGTTTGACAATTAATAACATGCTGTTTAAATTTTGGGGTCTGCATGTTTTGTTTTTTAAAGAAAAAAATAATAAATACTTTTATTCAGCAAAGTTTAATTCAATGAATCAAAAGTGGCAGTAAAAACATTATATTGTTTGTTACAGAAAAAAATCTATTTCAAATAAATGCTGCTCTATTGAACATTCTATTAATCAAAGATTTTTATTTATTTTTTTTAATATTGTTTTCCACAAAAATAATAAGCTACAGGGATTTGTGGAAGCATCATGTGACGCTGAACTGGAGTAATGGCTGCTGAAAATTTACCTTTGCTACCACAGGAATAAATACAATTTTAAAATAGAAAACTATTATATTAATTTGCAATAATATTTCACAATAATCAATGTTTTATTGTATGTTTGATCAAATAAATGCAACCTTGGTGAGCTGAAGAAACCTCATTCAAAATCATTAAATCAAGTTAATGAGCCCAAACCTTTGAACAGCAGTATATGACAAGCCAAAACCCTTCAACACATTCAAAGAAAGTATTTCTAAGCCCCTTTTTACTTTCACCAATTCTATGTCACTGACATTGCAAATAAAAAAAAGTCAAGGAGGAAATAAAAACACTGCTTACAAATGGGGCATCCCACCAGAGTGATGCAGAATTGTCTCACTTGTTTGTTTGAATTGATTAAAAGATTGATTCGCCTTTATTTGCCAAAACCTTCAAACATTTGTTTTAAACTTTAGATTTTGTTTTCACTAAAATTGCTAAAAATGTGAAAATATAGCATTGGATTTAAAAATGTGAATTAGAAGCATTTTCACCAGTGCTCTGTCTTTTTGAGACCACTATATATTTCACGTATAAAAATTAGTGAGTTAAAGAGTCATTTACTCTCACTTAAAACCCTCTGACAAATCCAAATAAGGCTCATACTTTCTCAAGGGCTGATTGACAATGCTTGGCCCATGCGACGGCTTTTTTTAAATGCTGGTCTCCTCAGTGTTGCTTCCAGCTGATCTGAGGTCAGTCTCGCTGTACGTGGGGTGTAGTTGCACCGGCAGTCCCAGACATCTGAGAAACTGATCCCATGTCAGAAGAGAGCAGTGTAACCTGAGCATAGCCGCTTTACGATCTGGAGTTTGCTCGCTCGGTTGGACGTGGGGGTGTAAAGGGCTAAGATGTGTCAACCACCCTTGAGGTGTTACCAACCCTCTCGGAGAAACTCTAGAGAAACTCTACACCTCCTAAAAGAACGGCTAAATATAGAGCTCATCTGCCCAGGGGCGAGGTCTTCAGCTCCATGACTTCTGCAGCATTCAGAGGGAAGAGTCAATGCCTCGGGGCAGGACTGGAATGTTGTTGCATTGGCTGCTAGTTTGTAGTAACACATCTAATTGACTGAAGGACAGATACACAGCATGAAAATACAAAAAAAAAAAAAAATCTGCAATGTTACGATATGGGCCAGATTGCCAAAATTACAGTGATTAACACTAAATTAACACTTTTATTCAGGAACAACACGTTAAATTGGTCAAAAATGACAGTAAAGATTTTTATGTTACAAAAAATCTAATTAATGCTGTTTTTTTTTTTTGTGTGTGTGTGTTATTTTTCAAAGAATCCTGAAGAAAAAAAATATCAGGGTTTCCACAATAATATTAAGCAGCACAACTGTTTTTATCATTAATAATAATCAAAAATGTTTCTTGAGCTGCAAATCAGCATATTATGTGGAATCAGCAGGATCATGTGACACTGAAGACTGGAGTAGTGATGTTAAAATTCAGCTTTGTATCTCAGGAATAAATTACATTAAAAAAAATATTCAAATAGAAAAAAGTTGTTTTAAATTCTAATAATATTTCACAATATTACTGATTAATTAATGTATTTTGATTAAATAAATGCAGCCTTGCTGAGCATACAAGACTTCTTTCAAAAAAATAAATAAATAAATCTTGCAGATCCCAAACTTTTGAACATTATGCATGTTTTGTGAATAAAATATCCCAACGTTTATTTTAATTCCACTCTTGAAAACTCTTACATTGCAAAAACATTAACATTATTTTTTAAATTATTGCTAAAATGACAGTCATTTTATTTTTTCTTAATATTTTTTTTAAACATTTAGCTGAACTTTATATTCTTAACTTGTTTTTTACATTTACATAACAAAAAAAAAAAACTTTTTTTATTTTTTTAACCTTTTTATTGTATAAAGTGTTTTCAAAAAGTTAAAATTATTGCCTTGAGGCAAACACTGCTGATGTATTTTTTGGAAAAAACCAAGGCAGCCTCATCAGTGCCTTGCCTTGCATAAACTGGTGTGTGTATAATGATTTATTTATTTAGTTGTTCATTTATTTAACTAAATGCAGTCCATATACAGCCCAAATGTTGCACAACACTACAGATCTTCTAAAGCCATATGATCACTCTGTAGTATGTTACATGTCTTCTGAGAAAACATCACAGCATAAACACGGCAATTCACATGTGAAAGTAGAATGAGATGAAGATGAGGATTAGCAAAAATGTTAATGAGCTTGTCACAAGAAAGACTGTAATAAATAACTGTAATAAAAAACACAGAGCAACACTGTAATGCCTGATCTGCTAACTGCACGGCTGTTTGTTCTAGCAGTTTCACAAGGACATTTTCATAGTGAGCAGTAGACCTCGTTTTTGTAATGTAACATTTAACCCTCATGTTGTGTTCTGGTCACTTTGACCCAGAGAGGATTTTCTTTTTCCTGAAAATGCTAGTTAATGTTATTGCAGTGGCCTAAAGGTTACTGATTTGCTCACACAAGGTATAAGAATTGTCAAAAAAAATGATGATTTTTGTACTTTTTAAGGGATTTTTCCTACCAAATCTTGGATTCATTCTTTTTGTCAACTTGTTTGCTTTCAGTTGGTCATAGGCGTTGTGTCTTGCCCAGCCAAAGTGAATTTGAAAAGCGAAGAAAGGCGTCCTACTTCACATGAAAAAGGTACGATAAAATAGCAAGAGTAATCCAAGTACACACCATGATGGAGTTTTGGGGTGCAGGAGCGGAGGGGCAGAAGTCAAGAAGGCAGAAGTCAAGAAGTCAAGAAGTCAAGCAAACAAGTTTGTCAACTTGTTTGCTTTCAGTTGGTCATAGGCCTCATTGATCTGAGCGTATGCACTTCATTGGTCTACAGCCCATCAGTTTCAAAAAGAAAATTAAAAACAATGCTGTTTTATTAACCCTTGTTTTTACAAAAATCCTATTTTTAACATGGACAATGTCATATATTTTGAGAAAGAAATGTGGCCAAAATGCAAGTACATTCATGCTGTGAAAATAGGCTTTAAGGAATGTTTTTCTGGCTTCCCATATAACCATAAGAGGCCGAGACCGCCATATGCAAGTTAAAAATATCAACACTGTAATCAAAAGCCTTCCTGAGATGTTGTGTCGGCTTCAATGCATGCACATAACAGGTGACATCAGGCTTTGTTCAATCATCCCTGGCTAAGGACAAAAAATATGCACAAATCATGTAAATAAAGACACAATACATCAAATTAAAGTGCTGACCGAAGCCAAGGGGTCTTTCAAGCAGCCTGGAGCATAGTCTAAAAATACCGCCGCACATGTACATTGGAGAAAGCTGCAGCCTTCCTTCCAGCTTGACCTAAGAAAGTTAAAGAAGTTCCACAGCTTCGCAAGATCCGCCCCGTGACATCATTAGCATAGCATAAATAAGAAGGAGCTGCTCCATGGCTCAGGACCACTCTCCTGGGACTCCGGCTTCTTGACTTCTGCCCCTCCGCTCCTGCACCCCAAAACTCCATCATGGTGTGTACTTGGATTACTCTTGCTATTTTATCGTACCTTTTTCATGTGAAGTAGGACGCCTTTCTTCGCTTTTCAAATTCACTTTGGCGGGGCAAGACACAACGGTGTCATATAAAGAACCCCAGTCTGTTTGTCACTGTTAAAGAGAAAATCATGCAGCTGGTTTGCTCCCTTGCTGGATATATGTGCTCTTTCGAAGTTGTTATTTTGCTTATGTCCAAAAAGGGCTTATGTTACCAAGTGTCTTTTAAAATAATTCCTTATTTCAGACTAGTGTGTGTGTTGTGAGATGGGATTGATCCATTCTTGTCTTTCTGGCAGGCTGGAGAATTCTCTGCTGACCAGATTGAAGGTGAGTCTTCGCACATCAGAGTTTATGATAATTGGGAAATGGTTTTATGACTATAGTACTCATTGTTACCAATGTAATGGGAATGTTGGAAATGTAATATCATAAATTCAGGAAAGGCAATTCTTTCTCTGTAAAAAAAAAAAAAATAAATAAAAAAAAATAGTGAATTCAAGTATAATCAAATTGGCTGTACAAGTCATTTGAACTTAATTATGTTACATTGATTTAAAAAAAAAACAAAAAAAAAAAAAAATAATAATAATAAAACACACAATCACAACATAGCACCAGACTTTAAAAAAAAAAAAGTATAACTTAAAAAATGAAGTTGAAATTGGTACTAAATGTCCTAAATAAAAACTTGGGAAGCTTCTAAATATATAAAGACATTTTTATAAATGGATGAATAATACATTAAAAAATCATTTTTATTGGAGAAAATGTCTAAGAGAAACCAAAATATTACAAATGAGGAAAATACTTTTTTTGATTCTTCTTCTTCTTCTTCATATTATTCGTATTATTGTTACTAGTTTGTTTATAATGTCTTGAAAACTATAAATAACATCTCATAATTTATTAAAATTCATATATATTGCATTTTGAAGTGTAGACTGCTAAATCCTATCCAGATTTTTTAAATCAGAATATTTGAGACATTGATGGCAAACCATAATGCAAGATTTATTTTAATACATCTTAGTTAACTTGTTTTAGTTAACTGATAAATTGAGTACAGTCAGTTGGTTTAGTGCATATGTTGAGTGATAATTTGCTTACCATGTTGTGATGTAGTAGTCAAAATATTTCTTATCCAAAGCCTACATTTATTTCTCTACAGAAAGAATTCATGACTACCAAACCTCCCGGGTAGTTCACAGCACGGTGTTGCTCATTTAGGTGCAGAAAGTATGTGGTTGGTTGTGGGTGTAGGTTACGTTGCTGTCAGCATTCTTGTATTTGACTTGGGTCAGTCGTAAAGCACCGTAACCATGTATGGCAAAGGTTACTTTCTCTGAGGGTCTCGCCTGTCACGTCACGCATTAAGTGGCAACTTCGTGCACAGCTGCTGGAGTACAGAAGTCTTAGAATGCTATTTTTCTGTCAGCAGATCACTTTCAACTTGGTCTCCCTCACGGCCCATGGAAATGCAGTTGCTAAGCTCTTTTTAAATTGGCTTCCTTCCTCCTCTGCTGCATGTACACTTGGCAAAGGAGGGATGTGAGAGAGGAGGCACTGCTAAGATACTAAGTTTTCTTAACCTTACCTGATTTTAAAGCAATGATGTACCTAAACTGTATAAAATAAAATAAAATAAAATACAATAAAAAATAAAATAAAAAATAATATTTTTTATTTATTTTTTTATTTTATTTTTGTCTAGTGCTATGTTGTAAGATATATTGAAATATTAACCTCTGCTGTTTTATGCATTCCTATTTTGTCCTATTTTGTACATTAGTTCAAATTATGACATTATGATCCACCCTTAAAATCTACCTCCATATAACCTTCTGTTGTCCTTCTGTTACAGACTTCAAAGAGGCCTTTGGTCTCTTCGACAGAGTCGGTGACAGCAAGGTTGCCTACAACCAGGTTGCTGACATCATGCGTGCCCTGGGACAGAACCCCACCAACAAGGATGTGAAGAAAATCCTGGGTGACCCATCTGCTGACGGTAAGATATTTACTTTATATTATAAAGGAACGGACATAATTCTAAATAATTTACAAACCCTCACTGATTTGTGATGTATGTGTGAAACTATATGCACACAGATATGGCCAACAAAAGAATTGACTTTGATACTTTCCTGCCAATGCTGAAGACCGTTGACGCCATCCAGAAGGGTACCTATGATGACTATGTTGAGGGTCTGCGCGTTTTTGACAAAGAGGGCAACGGCACAGTGATGGGCGCTGAGCTGCGCATTGTGCTCTCAACACTGGGTGAGTGAAGATGAAATTACTATTTATCTCACACCGCGCATGGGAAAGCAAATTGCATAATATACTCTGCTTACAAAACAAATTATTGTATCTTAGCACAGTGATCAGATGGTAATATCATGGTATTTTGATTTACCGTTAAAAAAATTACGTTTTAATGTTTTTTTTTAAAGAAGTCATTTATGCTCACAAAGGCTGCATTTATTTGATTAAAATAGAATTTAAATTATGAAATATATGTATATATTTTACATTTTTATACAATTATATAATTTTTATTATTTCTATGAAATGAATGTGTCCTTTCTAAATAAAAGGATTAATTTCTTTAAAAAAAATAAAAATAAAAATAAATAGTATGACACTACCATGATACATGGCAAAAAAAAAAAAATAATTGTAAATTATAAAATACATAATACATTTTATTTATTTATTTATTCAAATAAATAAATTATTGATTAATTATAGTTATGAATGATGAATATATGAATTTTATTAAAAGTAATGAATTATCACCATATTTATATAGATAGCTACTCAGGCATGACTATGGTGCATGTCCAAAAGAGCATAATAATACTGTGGTACTTTTTATTAAGCAAAAAGTATCGTAAATAAATAATTCCTAACCAATACCTTTCATGGCACCAACAGGTGAGAAGATGACCGAGCCTGAGATCGACTCTCTCATGCAGGGACAGGAGGATGAGAACGGCAGTGTCCACTATGAGGGTATGTTCCAATTTAACCCTTCTAACTTCTTTTAGGACACATTGCATAACAGTGACTGTACTGAGTCTTTTCGGCAGTAATTAAAAAGATATAATTAGCTCACCTGTCACTGAATCATTCCGATCATTATTTTTAGCAGCCACCACTGGCCTTGTATGGCGAGCCAGTAGATATGATGATCCCTCCTTATGCATGTCTGCTTCTCCTCTTACAGATTTCGTCAAGCACATCATGTCCGTGTAAGGCTGTCCGCTGAGAGAGTGGTGAAGAAGGCTGAACTACATCTGCAGACCCCATGGTGTCAGGACATCCATTCTGTTTTGAAGACCAATCAATAAAAAGGACTATGGGATGTCACTTCTAAACCATTCAGTTTTGGGTTTTTTTCCTTCATTTCTTTTCTCCCCTCTTGCCCACCTTTTTGGAAGTTACATCGTCCTCTCATGCAGTTGACCCTCCTTGCCTTCTTGTTCCACCCGGGGCGGCCGTCCACAGCGGGATGGAGACCGGGGAAGAAGGAAAAGGCCACTCATGAAGTGAGGGTTGGTTTCTTCTTTCTCCACCCATCCAGGGTTACAACAGCACCGCTAGCTGTGTGTTAAAGGCACATGACATTGCTGTGGCCAGGCTGCCAATTTTCCCCCAACCCAATTTTCACACAGTCATTTCACAATAAACTTTTTTCCAAAAGTACACAGAGTTATTCTTTTGTATGCTAATGAATTTGGTCGTAACGTGAAACACAAATGTATCTGTTAATATACTAGATAAGAGACGCCTATATGGGTGATGCAAGTTTAAATTTGGCTTACATCATTTGCAGGTCACAATCAGTGGCAAAAGTCCAAAAATAAACATAAAAATGTTGATGCGTGTGTATCTTTAAAAAGAATTTGCTTAGCTTATGTCAGAGGTAAAATTCCCCCATGCTGGATTCAGTCTGTCTGAAACTGTATATGTTGGTAAGTTGTGTAAGGAAATGTACAGCAACACATCAATATATTTTTTTTTTTTTATAAATGAATAATCTGAATTGCATATGCAATAATGTCCCACCTAAAAGCCTAAACATATGGTAATGGTTGCCGGTTTTCTTATGAAATACATAAGTGGGTCCCACAGAAACCTTAAAATTTCAGGTGAGTTTTATCATCTATAATGGTAATTACAATAAGCTTCCATTTACTAACATTAATTTACTACATTAGTTAATATGAACTAATAATGAAGAAATGATTATAAGGCCTGTGTTTTTCTTAGTTTATGTTAATTTCAGCATTTACTAATACATTGTTAAAGTCAAAAGTTAATATTTAATACATGAACTAGCAAAAAGTTGTATGTGTGTTAACTAATGTTAACAAAGATGAATAAATAAATAAAAACTAACAAACATGCACAAATGAACAAATATTGGTCAGTGTTACTTGATTTTAGTTAGTGCATTAACTGATGTTAATTAATGGGATATTATTGTAAAGTGTTACCAAAATGTTGATTATTTAAACTGAATTTAATTCTGTTCACACTATATGCAAACACTTTTTACCAAAACAATGCAAAATATTTCCTACATACAGTATGCTCCACTTATAAATAATTTAAATAAAGTAATAATTAAAAATAATAATAATTAAAAATGATTTGAAAAAAAAAGTGTGACAACACCACTAAATGAATAACCCAATAATAAATAAATAAATGAAAAACATTGAGTAAAAATTATTTAAAAACATACATATTTTCTTCCTTTGTTTTCAGTGTTGTTTACAGTGCTATATCTAGGCTGTCAACATTTTTTAACCACTTAAAAAGTAAAAAAGCAGGAGTCATCTACCCAATGTAGACAAGTATATAATTATGTAGGGTCGTTTGCTCACTCTGTACGCTAGACAGCGCTGTGGTGTTCGTAAGCGGAAGAACAGGAGCGTCAGAAGGGTTTTGCGCAGCTGCAGAGGTGTTTTGTCCTCTCCGGACGCCGTACGTGCTGAGAACAGATTCATACGATGGCGAGTGTGAAGTGCTGCAGCGAAGGCCCCTCTAAAGAAGGAGGTGAAACTGTCAAAACTGTTTTTGTTTTACAGTTAATTTACATTTGAAAGTCTTCGAGAATATCTGTAATGCTTGTATTTGTGAATGTAGGTTTAAAGTAAAGTTATAGCCATAGATTTGGACTTTCTAGCTAACTAACTTTAGCAAGCCAGCTACGTTAGCCAGTAACGAGCTGTTGTTTTTTTTCAGTTCTGTGCTTTATATGTAGATGCGTGATATTTAACAGTAATGTTGAATTTAGACAAAATGTATAAGATTGCTGTATATTATAAGTTTAATTTTTTTTACTTGGTAAACTAATATATAAGCGTACCATAGTAGCACCGTTAGTCATTTTTGGAAGTGCATTGGTGTACCATGCAAATACTATGGTACAATAATTAAGTACCATAGTATATATGAAATTACCACTTTATGCTATCATTGTGGCTTTCTTGGAAATACCTATACACTCCCTTACAATAAAACTGTTAAAGTACTGTGGTATAGTGAATCTACCATGGTGTACCATGTAAGTTACCTAGGTGATAATTCAGTATCATGGTAAAGTACTATGGTATTACCATCGGATACCATGGTACTGCCATATTAATGTTTGTAAATGTAGACAATGGCACATCTCAGCTTCAACGTGTATTTTATGTGGTGGTATTGTTGCATCAGTTGAGACTATTTAAAGACAATTAGTGCTAATCAAACTAATCAATTAGATTTTAAGCTCAACAGCGTCTCTCTGAGCAGGTCCTCCTTGGCATCCCTCGTCTTTCAGGTAACTGTAGCTCACCTTTGGTCTCCAAGCCAACAGTCGCTCACCTTGGTAAGTTGTTTCGCCTCCAGCAGGACCGGAAGAGAAGGGAAGCTGTGTGAAAACTAAGACTGTCTCTTCCAGCACGGCATCAGGGGACAGTCTGCGAAAGCGGTCTGCAGATGAGATCGGCCTAGAAGATGAGCCTAAAAGCAAGCCAGCACCATCTAAAATATCTAAACTCGGGTTTAGCATGAGTGCGAAGAAGCCTATGCCAATCTCTATCAAGCTGGGAGCAAGTGTATGTATATTTTATTGTGTGTGTTTGTGTATATATATATGTATGTGTATATATAGAGAGATACACACAATTTTATTTTGTTTATATGTATGTATACTTTGTATATATACTACTGATCTCTTTTAAGATGACACAAAATAATGCTTGCTTGAGAGTTTTTCATTTTGAACATTTAATTGCTTCTCCTCTTTTAGAAACCTAAAGAACCCACACCTGCTTTACCTGCAAAAAAAGCTGGACTTGCATCTGTTTTTAATGAGGATGATGATGTAAGTATCATTGTCTAATTTATTATTCTCTTTATAATCTATTTAATATTAATGCTGTCTTTGTGATATTTATCATATTGTAGTAATATATAATTCAATATAAATGAAAATATGTTAAAAGGTCAGTTTCCTACGTTTTTTTATTTTACGTTTCAGAGCGAGCCTGAAGAAATGCCCCCTGAGGCAAAGATGAGAATGAAGAATATTGGCAGGTTGGATTTAATATATTTTTTTAAACTTTAGATTTTACATTTCATTGTAAGTTACAGCTCTATACAGCCCTGTTGACTACGTCTTCATGTTATTTTGATTTTCAGAGAAACACCCACATCAGCTGGACCCAATTCCTTTAACAAAGGAAAGCAGGGATTCTCAGACCATCAGAAACTTTGGGAGAGGAAGCTTAAAACCCAGACAGATCAGTAGTGTCTGGCTGCCTACTAGCTTGCTTTTTGGCACTGAAATATTTGCCCTTTTATCTCTTTGTTTGATGAACATTGTACAAATGTATATATGTAATGAATGTTTACGCTATAAAGCATCTTTTTATTGTAGCTACTTTGATTTTTTTTTAACCACTTGGTTAAATAATGCCTTCCTTTGTAAGATGCAAACCACAACTGAGAAAATGAGAATACTCTTTATCGCTATACAAAATGGCATGTGCTACACTGACCTCTGTTATC
Organism: Spinibarbus caldwelli; assembly: GCA_039654775.1. Classification (NCBI taxonomy): domain Eukaryota; kingdom Metazoa; phylum Chordata; class Actinopteri; order Cypriniformes; family Cyprinidae; genus Spinibarbus; species Spinibarbus caldwelli. The sequence continues at coordinate 7,246,300 of CM077225.1, forward strand.
ATTTGCTTATTGTTTAATTGTTCTCCAGAGAAGGAATGTAGTGGTCCAGTTGTTTAGGATTGTTTCATCAAGACATTGAAACAAGACATTGTAGTTTATAAAGTCACTAATAAAAGAGAGATGTGGCATCACTTTGAAGAGCTTTTTTTATGCTGTAATCAATGAGGTAGTCAGTTAAACAACATGAAGGTAAGTAAATTACATCATTTTAATTTTTGAGTGAACAATCTTTTTAAAGTCACTATGTAAAGGATGTAGTGACATCTTTTTTCTTATTGTACATTCGAGTGAATTATTTAATTGAGCAGAAATAATGTAGAGGGGGTTTGGTACAAAACAGGCAATTCACTGGATGGAGACAGATCTAAATTTGAGCTTGTAGATGATTGTAACAAAGGGACGGGTTTAAGAGTAAATGAATGAATGAATGATGCATTTATATAGCGCTTTTATGTGTATTGCTGTACACCCAAAGTGCTTTACAATCATGTGGGGGGTCTCTCCTCAACCACCACCAGTGTGCAGCATCCAACTGGATGATGCGATGGCAGCCACGGGACAACGGCGCCAGTGCGCTCACCACACACTAGCTACAGGTAGAGAGGAGAGAGATAGAGCCAATCAAGTGGATGGGGATTATTAGGAGGCCATGACTGACAAGGGCCAGTGGTGGGAATTTGGCCAGGACACCGGGGTTACACCCCTACTCTTTACGAGAAGTGCCATGGGATTTTTAATGACCACAAAGAGTCAGGACCTCGGTTTAACGTCTCATCTGAAAGACGGTGCTCTTTTGACAGTATAGTGTCCCTGTCACTATACTGGGGTGTTAGAACCCACACAGACCACAGGATGAGCACCCCCTGCTGGCCTCACTAACACCTCTTCCAACAGCAACCTAGTTTTCTCAGGAGGTCTCCCATCCAGGTACTGACCAGGCTCAACCCTGCTTAGCTTCAGTGGGCGACCAGTCTTGGGCTGCAGGGTGATATGGCTATGGCTGCAGCCCAAGACTTAGCCATAAGTGACTAAATGACTAAATGGACTAATGGTTGGAGAGGTTCGGCAAATGTCACCTGAAGAAAGTCTGTCATTTCAACATGCATTTAGAAAACTGATCAGTAAAGAGAATTTCATGCTAACTTCAAGAACACAAAGTGGATTTTTCAGAAAGATGTTAAGTTATAACACAAGCAAAGAAAACTAGTATTTAATACACTTTTTAGCAATCCAGAGACTACAATAACTTTATACTGTTTCTGAATCTTCGGTCAACAATTGCATTGAACTCCACTTATGATAGTCATTATTTTTATGGATTTTTGTTGTACCATTAAGTTTCATTTTCAATACTTAAAAAGTTTTGCTACATCAATATTATGGAAAGATACTACAATGTATCACTTAGGACCCAAAACTAGTACAAGAAGCTTTTTCAGCACAGCCTGGCCTTTTTGACACTGTAAAATAGTGAGTGCGTTCATACTGCATTAAATGGCACTTTAGAGACCAAAAGTAACTTTATAAAAAGCTAGAAAACAGTTATAGTATTCTGTATTAAGACATTTAAATTAGAAATGCATATATATATATATATATAATAAAAAAAAAATTGCTATTTCCAAAACAGAAAAACAGCATGTTTATGCCCCATGCTGAATATTTCAAGCTATATATTTTTTTTTTTTTTTTTTTTTTTTTTTTTTTTTTTTTTTTTTTTTTTTTGCATTAAAATTGTAATGAACTGTTTGAACTGAATTTTAAATAGGTAACCAAGTGCTTTCATCAGACGTGTCTGGCGACTCAGTAATCCCTCTCGCTTCTGGCCAGTGTCAAAGTCTTTAAGCAGGTTGTCTACATCTTTACTTTGCAGCAACTGCAACATGTTCCTTTGTAGCTCCAAAGCTGCTTCCTGGAGCAGCAGATAGCGGATCACCATTCGGATCTGGTCAGCGAGGCGCTTGCTTGCAATCTGGTAAAGTAGATAAGACAGTATCTGAGATATACATTACAATTTGAGCTATCTGATAAAACAGAATTAGCACAATTACCTTGTAGTAGCTAGGTGTCACAGTTACACTGCCGGAAGGAACACGGAGTCATGGATCAAACGAACAGTCTTTATTATAATCCAGACAGACAGGTGCGGGGAATCAACAAATAATCAAACTAAACGAGGACAGGAACATGACCAAATAAGGACAAACAGAAACGGCAAAACATGACACAAACAGTCCAGAATCCTGACACTAGAACTCAAGGTGCAACCTCATCTCACGCAAGGTGGCATGATTGTCTGTGATCATCAGAGATGGGCACAAATACATCAAAATGTATTTAAAATACAAAATACTGTGTGGAAAATACAAAATACTGTGTGGGAAAATCATCATGCAAAACATACACGACAAATAACGAATTTTTCATTGTTTCTCGAAACTTCATAGCATTTCCACGCCAGCTATGACATGACTGTGGGCCAAATTATTTATATCTCCACGCATCATTTACGTCCTCACGCGTTGACGTCATCAAATTGCGATCGGTTCGTGAGATTGGCCAAGTGTAGTGAGTACCGATCGAGTCATAAAATGTGATTATCGGCCGATACCGATCTCTGGTCGATCGATTGGAGCATCCCTATTGGCAACTGTGCCTAGTGTGAGTATACACTTCATATCATCGCCGACATATGTATTGTCATATTGCCATAGCAAGCAGTAATGATTAAAGTTTAATGAACACATTTGACTAGCTAGTTGATAAAACCAAAATCTGACCAAAACAAAAAAAAAAAAAAAACAAGACTGACTAGTGCTTATGCTATGTTCCCCTTGCTAGTGCTCATTTTTTACCTGCCGGGACAGGTATGCTTTTTTCCCCTCAAAAGCAAGAACACCTTGTTTTAATGTTAAAGTCATGCACATGGTAGTGCAATAACAATTTCAAGCATTTTGTATGGTTTATACACAGCAAAACAGCATGTATTTGACTGAAAATTCAGAATCATCAACAAGCTAACAATAAAGATAGCACTGTGAATTATATAGTTGTCAACAAATGGGATGCTACATTTTATTTAAAATTAAATATCTACGATTTTGGCTTTAATAAAATTTTCCCAGGAAACCTGACATCCTCCACGATTCCTATTCTTTCCAACAGCAAAGCACTTGAATGCGACATGCTTGTAATCAGGACTTCTGAAATTGGAAGTAGAAAATTTTGATAGCACACGAAGGCAGTATTATTCCTTATTTCCTTACAGGAATCCAGAAAATGTCATTACCCAATTCTAGACGGAGTCATACAGCTGCAGCTCACATGCATGAAAGTGGGATGTTTGAAGTTTAGTTCAAACCTCCCAAACATGATACAGGAAATCAGCAGTCTAATAAAGAGTATTAAACAGTAAAATTGTGTGTCGAGAGTATTAAACTTTACAGTATTAAACAGTAAAATTGTGTGTCGAGAGTATTAAACTTTACAGTATTAAACAGTAAAATTGTGTGTCGAAGGAACCAAAACTCCATTGTTCTTCTCTGGCCAGACGAAACCAGCAGTTTAACTGCAGGCTGCAGCAAAGTCAGATTGTGCAGAGAACTGGTCTGGTTCCTGTGGTCTTGTCCTGATGGCTGTCTAGGTGACGTGGTCTTCTGAGGGGATCAGTCTCTGGGGCTCATCTAGTTGTCCTGGTCTCCGCTGACATTCAGGGCTGTAGAGGTCATCTCTAGGTGCTGATCCACCATCTGGGCTGGATACGGACTGGATCTGGGTGACTGCAGTGACCGTCTGATGGATACAGTTTGGATCTGGGTGGCTACGGTGACCTCGGAATAAGAATGCGACAGTATAATATTAGCGTAGATGCCACTGAGAACAATAAAACACATATTAATTGTAGTAAACACTCTAAACTTTTACACATATTACCTTAAATCTTAGTGTTGCAAGTAGACACACACTATGTAGTTGCAGTGGAGTGGTCTGGTCACATGGTAGTGTTTGGAGCCTTGGAAGAAGTGACTGGCCAGCATCTAAAAACTTGCAATGATGAGAAAGCACCAATGAAACCTTTGGCCACACCCTGATGCAGAAACAAAGTACAATTTATATCAAAAAATGAAATGATGCCTTTTAAACAATTTAAAATGAAATACCAGTTAATTAAATTTATGATGAAACAGAAGTTGCAACCATTTTTTTTTTTTTTGGCACACAAAAAAAATCTCAATCCATCGTACAACACAGAGCATTAATGTTGACTGTTCATTAGTTGCAAGGATTTGTAATAGAACATGCACATTTCGTATTGTAAGTCTACCTTAAACAGCATTAAAATAATATCAAAATATGCCTGCCTGTTGTTGATAAAAACTCGTGGTGACGTTTTACAAATTGATAGATCAATTTTCCTAATGTTTACTAAGCCACGGTCTCTTTACCAGTGCAGGGACTCATGTGCACGATCTAGTGATTCACTACCTAGGGAACTGACTGAGACGCAGTCTGCTTTGATAACAGCCTTGTGAAAGGATTCAGTTGTTTATTAGGGATGGGCGATACCTCTTATTTTATTTTCGATCCGATACCGATATTTTCAAGCCCAGTATCATCGATATCGATACCGATACCTCTCAACTAAACTGATCTTTTAAATTATTAAAATAATATAATCAGTAATTATACTCACTTAATATTAGATTTTAAAGCAATGTATTTTTAACATTTCATAGGCATTTTTTGGTTTACACTGTCAGAAATAAAATATACTATAATTGTATTTTAGCCCTTTACAGGGGCAGTAACCTCAAAGGTGCAACTATACCCCTAAAAGGAAGCATATTAGTACCATACAAGTATGCATGCTTTAAGGGTAGATAAGTTACAAAGGTGCACCTTTGAGGGTACCTCATGAAAATTAAACATGGTAAAATGTATTATTACCACCATGGTAAATTTGTGGTTACTGTAATAAAACCATGGTAAATTTTTGTAAAAGGCTGCCAGACTGTTGTACCTCTAGAGGTGAAACTTAAGTATTTTTTTTTTTTTTCTGACAAATTTACTAACAGCAATTACAGAACATAACACAATCCATTTGAACTTTTAACAACCAGTTTAAATAAATTTACTTGCACAAACTTAAAATAAATATTACATGTACACAAATGTTTGGGGTCAGTAAGATTTTGTAATATTTTTTTTTAAATAAGTCTCATGCTCACTAAGGCTGCATTTATTTGAACAAAAATACAGTAAAACGTATAATATTGTCAAATATAACAATTAAAAATAACTTTTCTATTTTAATATATTTTAAAATGTAATTTAAAATGCATCTGTGATCAAAGCTGAATTTTGAGCATTATTACTCCAGGCTTAAATGTCACATGATCCTTCAGAAATAATTCTAATAACATTTGCTGCTCAAGAAACATTTCTGATTATTGTTGCTTCATATTTGTGTGGAAACCATGATGCATTTTTCAGAATTAATTTTATATATAGTAACAATGTTATGTAATATAATGTAATAATGTGGCAATGGTTTTTTAAGATCTACTTATGCTTCTGATGCTTTTGGGAAATGCAGCCCTATTTGAACAAGCTCTGTGAGCCATGCATCAGCAGCGAACGCTGTCTGTGATTGATTGGTTCTGTTTTTCAGCATTTGTGTGTGTTCCGATGAACAGGAGAAGTTGTTCTATCCAACACAATTATTCGCTAATATAGTCTATTTTTCCACTTAGAAGCTTATTTTATGCACCGAATTTCTTGATAAATAAATAAAATTAATGGTTAAAAAAATGCACTTTAGAATCGATATTTTTATGTGAGGATCGATCCTTTTGATACAACATCAGTACCGAAAGTATCGATACTTAAGGATCGATCCGCCCATCCCTATTGTTTATTCTCGTTCGGAACGAACTCGTCTCCGAAGCGCCTTCACGAGACCTGAAACACCGTGTAATCCGCCCCGTTTGAAAAGAGCCCGGTTGTTAATCACGTTTAATGTCGACTTTTAACTTCACGGGACAATTGCAAAAGTTTGCACACGCAAAAACCCATTCAACACGTCCATGTTAACTTCAAATAAGCGTATTACTGTGGTTTACACATTTCGTCGTTAAGCATCAATGGGTTATAAAAGAGAGAGACCGCGCAATCTCTTCATATCTTTTAACATCACGGAAACACAAAAATATCATACAACACGCCAAAATTAAACCTAAAATTCATTATAGTAACACAGTTTTTGACATTAAGTGTTTTATGGATTAAACGAGAAGACCACGTTCCCTTAAACAGCTCATTTCACTCAGACATATTCATACAAAAATATTCATATGTTGTACGTTTGTGTATAAATACATACGTTTTAAATACGTTTACATATATATTTTTTTTAATATACAAGCATTGACAAAATAAATTATATATATAATATACAAGCATTAATAAAATAGCCTAAATATTAATTTTTTTTCAGGCACACGACTTAGCCTATAAAACAATTCTAAATATCCACTCAAAAACATCGGTTATGCTGTATGTTTTTGTGGATAAATTTAGTCTAAAAAATAACATTTATTTAGCGGGATTTACCTGACTCGTGCACTTGACAAGATGGCGCTGTTTCTCTCGCGAATTCACTCAGGCGCGTGCACGTGCAGAATGATCTCAGTGTTGGCTGGATTAGTTTTTATTAGTTTAGTCAACATTAACATAGCTAATCGTTGACTGGATTTGAAAATAACCGTTCATTCAATGTTTTTCAAATATTTTTGTGTAGACTTAATATAATATGTCCTCTCAACTAAGCACAAGCAATAAAATTAGCTCAACTTAAATAGTTTTGCCCTTCCAACATTTTGTTAATTGGATTTTTTTACAGTGTGGGAATTTGAACATTTTGATTGAAATACCTGTAGAATCATATTTCAGTTTAAATCGCATGGAAGGCTTTATACTAGACCACTATTTTAGCTCAAATCTCAATAAATTTGATCATATACTCACCTGAAATGAGGATGGTCTTTGAAGAAGGCATTTTCTGTTGCTGTGGCCACATTGAGAGTGACTTGATCTATAATCTCCTTACACCTTACAATCATAAGGTGTAAGGCATCTTACAGGCATCTTAAAGCCATAATCTGGCTTTAAGATGCCTGTAGCAGACAAATGATCAAATTATCATAGACACTGATTTGTAGCACAAATAATTTTACCATTTAATGAACTTTGTTATTCTTCTAGTTATTTACCTATAGCAGCTAATTAATTGGAAGTCTTGTACATTCAGAGAGAATAGCTTACTTCTGCATTTCGTAATAAGGTTGTCAGAACTGAAATGCAATGAAAAATGCATACCTAATGTTCTTTCGCCCTCAGGATCCTCCTCCTGAGCCATCTGTAATGCTTCTGTGGTTGCGATGTCAACATTGCATGGCACCACGACCAGGTTAACTGTTTCTTGCTTTGTAATGAACTTTCTGATCAGTCTCTAAATCTAGAAAAAAATGCATTTGATTGATGTTCCTGTGTCTCACTCACAAAGGTCTATTTTTAACAAAATGTCATATGAAAAATATAGTAAATATCAAGAGTTTATCTTGGCCCATATTCACAAAACACCTTAAGGCTAAAAGTAGCTCATAACTTGCCGATTTAGGAGAAAATCTTAAAAATAATGGGCGTGTCAATCCTAAATTTAGGACTCCTAAATTTTTGCTCTAAGAGTATTTCACAAAGCGTTTTAGCGCTAAAACTAGCTCCTAAATCTGTGAAACGTTAGGAGTAGTGAAGAGGACTCCTAAGTCACTAAGATCAAATCACAAACTATCCTCCCTGCTGAAAAATCAATACAAACCACAGAAATTCCAAAGGTTTCCACTACAAATACCATTACAAACATTACAAACCATCAACTTTTAACCATTTGAACCGTTAACCAAATGTGGTTGATTGCTGTCTCATTTGGCCTATGTATGGCATGGCTGAGCACATATGGGCAAAACTTCCACCATATGTTTTACCATGACTTTAGAATTGGAGGGAATTTTCATTTGGATGACTATTTGTATGAGGTATATGGCCCAGATGACAGCACACAACTGAGAACCACATGTGGCTTGGCTATGGCACACCATGGAATATGTTAACTTATGGTTAACATTTGCTTTTTACTTGGAAAAACACACGTAACCTGCTATAGTCATGTGTGGCATGTTTGTGGCAGTCCACTTCTCTGCCTACACTGTAAAAAAATTCTGTAAAATTTACGGTAAAAAACCGGCAGCTGTGGTTGCCGGAATTCTACCATAAAAAAAATATGGTAAGAACATTTTAGCTTTTACGGTTTTAACTTAAATTTACAGTTAAATAACGTAATTTCATTAACTGATATAATGTTAATATACCAACCTATTGAAGTACTGAAATCTGTTTTGTACCTTTGAAATGCACTGACAACCACCAAATGCAGGTGGTGATGAGAAAGTCACATGATGAGCCAAAGCCCATCACAAGCAGCTTTTAAATAATAATATATATAGAAGGTGCACAGTGTCATTCACACAAGCATTAAACACCATCATGGTGAGACTCATTAAACTGAAATATGCAATAAACATTAATTTAACAACATTATATGTAACATACAACCCTAATAAACATAACTTATAAGAAAAAACTAAGAACAGTTATTTCAAAGAAAAAATATCAAATTCAAACAAAATTTGAAATGCAGTGCAGGGAATTCTGGGAACGTCAGTTTACGGTTTTTCCCTGTAAATTTTACTAAAAATGTGACTGGCACAGGTTATGTCTGTTATTTCCCTCTATGCTCTGACTTTACAATGACAGCCTTTGCCCAGAAACACTCTTATCTTCAGGCTGTTTTGAGAAATTTTTTGTTACGGGTCTTTCGGTTCACTACGCATGTGTACGGAACAAATACATTTGTTGCTTTAAACACGTCACGTGCAGAACTTACATTACATGCTTCACTAGAGAGTCGGTAGCCTACATTACCTCCTGTTCAATAATCGCAATAAGCTTTGTGTTTTATTACTTTCCATAAGAATCAAAGTTTCATCTTTCAAATTCTATTAATTTTTATCTGGAAATTCAAACAATAAACACCGTTTTGACGGTCTTTGATGAGTGTAAAATACGTAGCAATTGAATTTAGTAGATTGGGCGTAATGTAATAGGGCTCCCTAGTTTATAACATCTAGGGGTTGGTGATATGGCAAAAAAAAAAAAAAAATCTTTTTTTTTTTTTTTTTACCAGAAAAGTCAAAATTTTTCTCATGATTGTTTTTCATGTTGGTTTTACTATATTACAAGTTGTCTGAGCAGTGCAGTCAAACGAATTTTCCTATTTTAAAAACAAAGCCTTATAAAGTAACAAAATATAAAATAAAATTAAAAAGAATGGCAGACATTTAGGCCAAAGTGGGCGAAGATTAAAATCTTTGTTTTATTATTAGTTTATTATTAGTTAGTTTATTATTTAAAATTTGTTAAAAAACCATCATTATTCACAGATGATGTATCACATTACAAACACGCACAATAGCCTGTATATACAAATAAAACAAACAGTGCTTAATTTTTTTTCAGGTGCAGTACGTGTGTATTCAAGAAACTGAATGAACAAATATAAAAATAAAACACTATAGGCCTATACACTTCACTGTGTAAATTATACACTGATTCTTATTAAATCAAGTAAATTAAAGTTTTCAGTCAATAGCAGTGATTTTTCTCTTAAGCTCCTTTCACATAGTAATACCAGTAAATTATGTAAAAGTACCGAAATGACATTACTAGGAAATACAAAAATGCCCTGTTCAGTGACATTCCCTCTTTTTACCGATAAAGCACCATTTACACAGCAGTTTCAAAACACCGGTAAATTCTGTGATATCATTAACTGGAAACGACCTCTCAACGGCTGCACCTTGGTGTTGTGTTTGTAAACATGGAGGGGTATACACAGTCAGTGTTTTTGTTGATGTTTTCATTTTTGTGTCAAACGTTTGCATTCATGCAGCTGATTTTGGCCCAGAAATTGTATGTGCTCATGCCGGTGTTGTGCCAAATTCTGACCCCCACTAGATTACTACCCCCCTAGTATTGGTAGGTTAAGGGTTAGGTGTGGGGGAGGGGTTAGGATTAGGGGTGGGGTTAGGATTAGGCAATCAGGTAGCGATTTCAACGAGAGGGGGGTAATAATTTGGCAGGGGTCGAAAATGGGCACAACACCAGTAATCTCGTTCTGCGCTCACACAGAGCATATTACTGGTACTAGTAATGTTACGACTTGTCATACCAGTAAATTTCCAGAATGAATTTACCAGTATTTTTGAAAAGGTCCTGTTCACACATGATCTCTTAAGGGTAATTTACCAGTAAAGACTGTATTGAAGAATGTGGGTAACCAAACAGTTGCTGGTCCTGCAGTGACATGAACCGTCATTTTTGTGTGGCATACCGTTACCCTCCTAATGTTTTCGTTAATATCAAGTATTGTATATCTAAAAATAGCCCATTATTAGAGTAGTTAATGTTGACTTCATTTGAAAATGGCTACACAGAAGTACTCATGTCTTGGGTGGTAGAAAAACTGTGTAGTGATGATTTGCAGTCATTAATATAATATGTGCTTATTTTAATATTCAAATTCAGTTTTTTTTTTTTTATTTTATTTTTCTTTTTTTATAAATATAAGTTCTGGCACTTCACCAATAGATACTCTGATAAGATACAACAATGTCCAGCACTAGACCCAAAATCAGTACAAACTTTATTGACTGAACAATAAAAAGTGAATTAATATTGTCTTAAGAGGAACTTCAGAACCTAACAAGTCACCTCACAAATAGTATTAAAGTATTTAAAAAGGATGTGGAAAAAAATACAGCCTATGTTTCTTCATAAAGTGCTCAATTGCTATTTTTCTAATAAAAACATAAACCAGCATGAATGTTTACATTCTTTGGTGCCAATGCTGCTCTCAGCATACAATATATTTTGCAATAAATTTGTTGCAATCGAGTATTTGAAGTGATTCTAAAAGGTAACCAAGAGGCTGTGTGCCTTCATCAGACGTTTCTGGCGGCTCAGTAAGCTCTCGCGCTTTTGGCCAATATCACAGTCTTCTTTAAGCAGGTTGTCTATGCCATCTTTATCATGCAGTAAATACAACATGTTCCTTTGCAGCTCCAAAGCTGCTTCCTGGAGTAGCAGATAGCGATCTGGTCAGCTAGACGCTTGGTAAAGTAGATAAGACAGCATTTCAGATATACATTACAATTTGAGATACCTCTGACTGCACAGAAAGCCTTAGTTAGGACACTTACCATGTAATAGGACTCAAGGTGCAACCTCATCTCACGCAAAGTAGAATGATTGCCTGTACTAACGTCTACACTCACAATACTACTCTTTTTAGGTTTTAATGCAAGCTTTTCATTTTCTGCCTCTTCCAGCTTGTCCTTTGCATGTTTCAGGCTCTGGCTGTATGTGCCATCTTGACTGTAAACAATGAGCTCCATCTTGAATTGGGTCCTCAGCATGTATTCTGCCAGGGATTCTTTCTCCTGCTTGATGGCTTCGATCTCAGTCTAAGAAAGTATATAAAAGGTTTGTTATAGTAAATTAGTGAGAATTTCTTTAAAATTGTATTATGATTCAATGACATTATTAAACACTGAAAAGTAGTGTGACTTTTAGCATTTAGAGCATTTATAAAAGCCCATAAAATGAGTGTTTAACCACCATTTGCTTAATGCCAGGAACCAGTAGCAGCTCCTGAACAACATAAATGAAGGTGGGGAAAACTGTGTCATAGCACTAGCTTATGATGCTTAAAAATGCAGTATTCATTGCATCCGAATGTTGATTCAGAATGTTACGGGTTGTGAAAGAATTTTAGCAAGGAAGAAAAGGTCATTTTGCTTCTCAGAACAAATATAAAATACACAACAGAAGTATTTACTGGCTATTCACATGAGCATGTTTGAACTTAATTATACTATAGTGATATACAGGTGCATCTCAATAAATTAGAATGTCGTGGAAAAGTTCATTTATTTCAGTAATTCAACTCAAATTGTGAAACTCGTGTATTAAATAAATTCAATGCACACAGACTGAAGTAGTTTAAGTCTTTGGTTCTTTTAATTGTGATGATTTTGGCTCACATTTAACAAAAACCCACCAATTCACTATCTCAACAAATTAGAATACTTCATAAGCCCAATAAAAAAAATAAAAAATTAGTGAATTGTTGGCCTTCTGGAAAGTATGTTCATTTACTGTATATGTACTCAATACTTGGTAGGAGCTCCTTTTGCTTTAATTATTGCCTCAGTTCGGAGTGACATAGAGGTGATCAGTTTGTGGCACTGCTGAGGTGGTATGGAAGCCCAGGTTTCTTTGACAGTGACCTTCAGCTCATCTGCATTTTTTGGTCTCTTGTTTCTCATTTTCCTCTTGACAATACCCCATAGATTCTCTATGGGGTTCAGGTCTGGTTAGTTTGCTGGCCAGTCAAGCACACCAACACCATGGTCATTTAACCAACTTTTGGTGCTTTTGGCAGTGTGGGCAGGTGCCAAATCCTGCTGGAAAATGAAATCAGCATCTTTAAAAAGCTGGTCGGCAGAAGGAAGCATGAAGTGCTCCAAAATTTCTTGGTAAACAGGTGCAGTGACTTTGGTTTTCAAAAAACACAATGGACCAACACCAGCAGATGACATTGCACCCCAAATCATCACAGACTGTGGAAACTTAACACTGGACTTCAAGCAACTTGGGCTATGAGCTTCTCCACCCTTCCTCCAGACTCTAGGACCTTGGTTTCCAAATGAATTACAAAACTTGCTCTCATCTGAAAAGAGGACTTTGGACCACTGGGCAACAGTCCAGTTCTTCTTCTTCTTAGCCCAGGTAAGATGCCTCTGACATTGTCTGTGGTTCAGGAGTGGCTTAACAAGAGGAATACTACAACTGTAGCCAAATTACTGGACATGTCTGTGTGTGGTGGCTCTTGATGCCTTGACCCCAGCCTCAGTCCATTCCTTGTGAAGTTCACCCAAATTCTTGAATCGATTTTGCTTGACAATCCTCATAAGGCTGCGGTTCTCTCGGTTGGTTGTGCATCTTTTTCTTCCACACAACTTTCTGTTAACATGCTTGGATGTGAACAGCCAGCTTCTTTGGCAATGAATGTTTGTGGCTTACCCTCCTTGTGAAGGGTGTCAATGATTGTCTTCTGGACAACTGTCAGATCAGCAGTCTTCCCCATGATTGTGTAGCCTAGTGAACCAAACTGAGAGACCATTTTGAAGGCTCAGGAAACCTTTGCAGGTGTTTTGAGTTGATTAGCTGATTGGCATGTCACCATATTCTAATTTGTTGAGATAGTGAATTGGTGGGTTTTTGTTAAATGTGAGCCAAAATCATCACAATTAAAAGAACCAAAGACTTAAACTACTTCAGTCTGTGTGCATTGAATTTATTTAATACACGAGTTTCACAATTTGAGTTGAATTACTGAAATAAATGAACTTTTCCACGACATTCTAATTTATTGAGATGCACCTGTACTAGTATACTAATTTAGTATACTACTCCACACATTGACTTGTCCTCTGTTAAAGAAGATTGAAGGTGATCGTAATCTGACTTACCGGTACTAGTTACTGAACTGATGCAGACTGATATACTACACAATGGTGAAGTGGATTGATATTGTCTTGGTCCAGAGCTAGGTTTAAGTTAATGTAAAAACAAGACTCAAATCTACCCCTACAGCTCTCATTTATTGTACACTGCATTTCTATTTAGCACCATAGATTTATATTGGAAGAAAGTGGGTCGCTGTTGAAATGGGAGGGCAGCAGCACCCCCTTTTGTATGATCATTACATAGCCTACCTGCCTGCCAAAACCATGCGCTAAATTTTAGCTAAATTTTAATATATGCAGTACATTTTACAACAATAGGCTAGAAACTGCTGAACACATTTTTATTTTATTACTGATTCAGTTTACATACAGCTCTGTTTTCTAATGCCCCACCTGGCCCTACTAATGAGCTGCGGCTGCTAGAGACATTGCCATAAACACACAAAAATATGATACTGGAATTTGTTATCATATTATTTTAATTCATTATCATAATCATAGGACACACTCCCAAACCGATATTTGTAGTGGAAACAGTTTTCCCTTTATTGAACTTTGTTATTCTTCTAGTTATTTACCTATAGCAGCTGATTAATTGGAACTCTTGTACATTCAGAGAAAATAGCTTACTTCTGTGTTCCAAGGTGGATATCACTGAAATGCAATCAGTAATGCATATCTAATGTTCTTTCGCCCTCAGGGTCCTCCTCCTGAGCCATCTGTAATGCTTCTGTGGTTGCGATGTCAACATTGCATGGCACCACGACCAGGTTAATTGTTTCTTGCTTTGTAACAAACTTCCTGATCAATCTCTTGATCTAGAAAAAAAAATGCATTTGATTGATGAATCTGTATCTCACTTACAAAGGTTTATTTATTTATTTTTTAAATATGAAGAGTTTACCTGATCTCCAATATTCTCAGGTTGCCCCTTGACTGCCACTCGTGCGATACCGGGGAGGTCAATGAGAGTGAGGTCGGGAACACTGGCAGAGGTGATCTGCAGACTGATGATGAGTTCATCACTAATACCAACTCCTACTCCAGCCATCTCATCCTGGGCTACAATTTTGATACAAGACTTAAATTGTATATATGCTGTTTTGAAAGATCTTAGAATGCATTCTAAGCATTCTCTACCTTCACAAATCTTTTTCTCCACTTCTGCTGGGTCATGAATATCTTCCTCTTTTTTATTGTAGCAGATTCTTCCGTGCCATTTCTCTCCGTCTTTAGCTCTTATCATCTTGAGCTCAAGAGGGCATCTTGTAACATTTCCTACAAAACATGAAAGAGTGCAGACATTGTTTCACCATGCTGTTCTTCGAAACCGTCACAGACATTCTAATGGTTTCCACTACAAATACCATCACAATCCATCAACTATTAACCATTAAAACTGTAAGGTTAAATATATATATATATATATATATATATATATATATATATATATATATATATATATATATATATAAAATATTTTAATTTAAAAAATATTATTTATTTATTTATTTTTTTAAATCAGTGCAAATTGTTTGCCCTTCTTGCCTTCAGAAAAGATATGGAAATGTTATTCACTAACGTTTCACAAGGTTGATGCTTAACTCACATGCCATAATTAATATCACGACACAATCATGCCTAACTCGCATAAAAGCAGCAATTAACTTATATTTTAACCAAATAAAAAGGTAATAATCTTTATTATTAATTTTTATGATGTTTTCTTCATTTAAAATAAATAAACAGCTCACAGTTGATCAGTTAAATGGCCATTTTTACCGATGAAATCAAGTTATGCGCGCTGTACGGAACACCGTTAAGCCTTTTCATTTTCCGTACACTGGCGGAGGAGGTACTTTCCCCCACTTTTCTCAAAAACTATTAGTCCTAAAGACATCAATCAAAGTGTGGACAGTAAAATGGGTATTCCCCCAGGGAATGATCACACAAACATGCTTAGCGTCTGTCTCTCAACAAAGGAGGAGCGGCGGTTATATCCGCGGGTCGGGTAATAAAAAATGCATTCTGATTATTTGCGTGTGGGTCGCGGGTGGATAAGATAAATCATTAATGATGCAAATATAAACTACATTTTCTAAAATATGAACGTGTTTTAAATATACTTTTTCATCAGTCATACGATTTCGTTTGTGTGTGTGTGTGTGTGTGTGTGTGTGTGTTCGCCTGTTCGGGAAGTTGCAGTGACAGAAACGGTTCACTGGTAGAAATGGGAGGAGAAGACTAAGGTAACTAATTAACGTTAATAGGCCCAGAGTTTGAAAAATGTAGCATGTTTTTCTTCATTTGTTTATGCAATCCATCCGTTTGGGTCAAATTTGCTAAAAGAAAACATATGATAGCTATGTGTTCATCTGTAGCCTACGCAGAAACAGGATACACTGGTAACTTACACGCAAACCGCAAACAAAAAAAGCCTAGCACCTACTTTTCTTTAATATCTGAAATATCCTGTAGATGGGGGTGTTTATCCGTAATCAGACTTGCTGTTTTGAACAGAGCAGCACTGTTTTTTAGCACTGTAAACTGGTGTGAAAGGACAGGAATTCATCTGTCAGTACATTGTACTCTGCATAGTTTCAAACTATGAAGTTTTCATAAATTGTTACAGAAAAAAATACAGCAGTTGTTTATGCTGTTTATTTACCAAAACTGCTTCAAAGAATTGTTTTAATTCATTTTGTGCTTTAATTTGGACCATTTTACTTCCCAAAACCAAAAAGCACAAGTTCAAAGTAATGCACGGAGCTCAGCTCAATGCCTTTGAGAACGGTTAGTATCACCGGCTGTTTGACCAGTGTTTATTGACCAGAACACATTTCCAGGGACATTGAAAGATGTTGTAAATATTATAAATGAGCTTTTAAAATATTTATTCTGTGTCAGATATTTCCCATTACATCTTGAACATTTGAGTGACTTTATACATTAGCTGGTTCTCAAAGCAGATCTTAGCCTCAATATTAGGCCTTGCATGCTGTGTTGTCACTGTTATTGTATGTGTCTTGAAAGGCAGGAGCTGAAACAAGCCATCCTGAAGTTTTTGTTTGAGTGGAATGGAAACTGATATTGATCATATTTTGAATCCACAACAAAGCTGTTTTTAAATTTCATTTACATTTACACATTTAACAGATGCTGTTATCCAAAGTGATTTGCATTACACTTAAGATCCTTTTTTTTCCACAATTCATGCATTCCCCAGGAATCGAACTGATGACCTTGGCATTGGTAGCACCATTTTCCACAGTTTGATCTAGTAGGTTAACGCACTTTTGTGTTATATTTCTGTTTTAAAATCAACAAATGTTAAAAAAAAAATAAAAAAAACTATGGTGCATAACCACAGAATAAAATTATAAACTGTGTTGTGCATTTCCCTTGTTGGATGTGCTATCTGATGTTTGCAGGACACTCTTGCAATTTTAGCAGCTACTTATTGTCTGTCACTCTCATTCAATATTTTTAGACTCCAATCAGGAAAAGTGCTTTTTTTAGAGTCAAAATGAGAGCTAATATAAACATTACAATAATCCGTAAGTAATCCACATGACTCCAGTCCATCAATTAACATCTGATGAAGTAAAAAAAGCTGTATTTGTAAGAAGCAAATCCAATAAGGCATTTTACATTTAAACCGCTACTTCTTCCCAAAAAAATCCATAGTTCATAATAACACTTCTTCCAGTGAAAAAGTCCATCTCCTGTTTTCCTCTCAAATCAAAATCCACCAGCATATTTGTTTAAAACTGTTTTGAACTGTTTTTGCTTGAAAACAGTGCTTCATCTGTGCATATTTCTCTCTTGATTCAGAGAAATTAAAAAATGTATTGGTGGATTTGTTATTACAAACATACAGCTCTTTGCTTCACAAGATGTTAATTGAAGGACTGGAGTAGTGTGGATTACTTGTGGATTATTGTGATGTTTTTATCAGCTGTTTGGACCCTCATTCTGACGGCACCCATTCACTGCAGAGGATCCACTGGTGAGCAAGTGATGCAATGCTACATTTCTCTAAATCTGTTCCGATTCAGAAACAACCTCATCTACATTTTGGATGGCATTTTTGTGTAAACTATTCCTTAAAATTAAAGTTCTAATGTTTTGCAATTTTCAGATATAGTATAAAACATATAACTAATTTTCTCTGAGTATGAACAGTTTTTTTTTTTTTTTTTTTTTTCAGAGCCCGGCTTTTTTTTTTTTTTTTCTTAATGTCTTAAGTGTAAAGTTTGCAATGCCACACTTTTTGTGCACAGATGTTATTTTTGACACACTGAACCATATGTGTTTAAGTAACCTACAATGCCCAGTCTGTTATGCCTCGAATCTTTCCCATGCAAATGAAACACACACACACACACACACACACACACACACACATATACACATATACATATCTTCCCCTCATTGAGACATGCTTCCTTCCTTTTCCCAGATGCTTTTGTATGGAGAGCCACCCAGTTATTTAAAAAGTCCATTAGGCACTTGTTTAGAGAGCCTGAGATTAAAAATAACAAAAAACAGACCTAGAGTTCAACATGCTAGCATCACATGTTGTATGCTGTATGTTTGGGCATTCGGGAAAAAAAAAAAGAAAGTAAAATACAACAAATTAAAAACTACACACAAACACATTTCCAAAGTCTAGTTCAAAGTTATTATCTAAAAAGGTCAAATCAACTTTGACAATGGAAAGAACACTAATCTAAGCATATGGCCCTCCTCAAGGGACATTTTTATCGTCAAGCATGTCAGAGCTTAATCAGAGCTGAATTTGACAAACACCACGAGTGTTGTTTTTTCTTCATTGTTTTCCTTTCTTGTACCACAACCCAAAAGAAATGCATAATGACAGTATTTTTATAACCTTTGTCACTAACAACAACATATTTAAGAAATAGCATCAATTTTGTCTTTCTGTGTGCTTGATGCACAAGTTTGACTTTTAAAAAAAACAGGCCATGTAATCCTGCCTGTGCATGTTTCCATTTTTGTTGTTGTTTTAGCTTTATTCTACATGATTTTAGAGCTAACTAACTAAAGTTAGCGATAATGCATCCTTTCCAACAATCTATCATAAGAATAAACTCTGCAACAGTTCATTGTAGCATATCATACTTCTTTACACTGTTGTCGCCCACCACACACTGAGTGAAGGTCCCTCAGTTGCCTGGGATCATAGATGCTGGCAGGCTGAAAATGGGAGGCATGACATAGTCCAAGAAGCATGAAACAGTCTCACCCACGCGCTCCTGCCTGATGTAGTCCACGGAGACCATGTTCTCCTTCATATTGAGACTTGTATCTACCTCTAAGCTGAAACGTCTTCCTCTATTTGTGCCTTTGTTTGGTCACTTTGTCAAAATCTCGTGAGTGAGATCACCACTTTTGTCGTAGGGATGTCTGTGCGTCTGAACAGGCTGTATTTTTTTTATGCATTTGTTAACCACAAGCTGTTATTTCTTTCTATTAGAACATGAAACACCTCATTCGTTGGCTTCGTTATGTGTGCGCAGGACTATTTTGTTGTGATTTATGCGATGAATATGTAAAGCCATGCATTAAAAGAATTCTCTCCTGATTAATCACTGTTATACTGTCATAAGTCATTTGCAATAACAACTGCCAGTTTGCTTATGTTGCTGTCTGTGCTGTAATATAGAATGGTCTCATATTGCATGGCAAAGAACAGATGTGTTCCCCTTTGCTGAAAACGTTATACAACAGCGTCTTTCAAATGTCTGAAAGAGTCACTGCAAATGTTGACGGTCTTTTAAGAAATGATTTGTTATAAACTTCCAAATCTCTCTGGAAAAATTACCTTTTTGTATTTTGTAAGCAATTCATAATGAAACTTGAGTATGGCACTTGATTGTTTTTTGAACATTTTTCAAACAACCGTACTTTAACCTTGATGAAAATTGAATGCAAATGTAACGTGCACTAATTAGTTGACCTTACTGGGAAAAAGCCATACAGACCAAATGCCTTTATAAACATACTTGGTTAAAATAATGTTAAAAAAAAAAAAAAAAAAAGTAGACTTAAAATCTTTATTTGTAAAGCATTTCACTGCTTAATCTGCTTTTCTAAGTTAAACTTAACTTTTTTTAAAATTGGTTCTTTTGTTCAGCAAAGATGCATTAAAATGATCAAAAGTGACATATATATTTCAAATAAATGCTGTTATTTTGAATTTTCTATTCATCAAAGTTTCTTGAAAAGAAATGTATCATGGTTTTCACAAAATATTAAGCAGCACAACTTTTTTCAACATTGATAATAATAAGAAATATTTCTTGAGCAGCAAATCAGCATATTAGAATGATTTCTGAAACATCATGTGACACTAAAGACTGGCGTAATGATGCTGAAAATTCAGCTTTGAATAACTGAAATACATTACATTTTTAAGTATATTAAAACAGAAAGCAGTTATTTGAAATTGTAATAATATTTCACAATATTGCTGATCTTATTGGATTTTTGGACTAAAACATGGATTTTTGAAACCAAAGAATTTTAGGAATTGCAGTTTGATTCCAAAACTTTTTAAAATTTTAAGCAATGTTTAATTTGGACAACTCTATTGTTTTTAATTAGTAATTAGAGTTTAAAATTTGTAAAAATAGAAAAATCTTTAATTTGTTGACTTAAACTTGAGATTAAGTATTTACAGTGTACAGTAAATACAAAAATAGTTATATGTGATATATATTTGACTGTGGTGCCCAAAATACTGATGTGACTAACTGATAACACTAATGTCATGTTGTTGTTTGTTTTTTCATTTTAATTACACAAAAATGCAGTACATGCAGAAAAATGTTTAGATGTATGGTTAATTCATTATGTGCTAACAAGACCAACCAACAGAATAAAAAATAAAATAATGTTTTAACGTTTTTCCCAAATAAACAGAAATTGTTTTAGTTCGCTTTCAGTAAAGTAACTTTACATTAAACAGTAAGCAATCCAAACAGTGTGCTCTTGGCATGCAAACCCATTAGGCTAAATAATGAAGACAAGGCTTTTCCGTATATAATGTGTACAATAGTCTACATGTTTACACCACATTCATTTCCCTACCAAAGTTTGTAAATGGTACTAAATCATAAACGTCTGCCATGCCATGGGTATGGTTGCATATGGCAATCACCTGTTTACAGTGTGCTATTCAACCCCATTAAAGCAATATTTTGTGCTTTTGAGAGCTCTGTACAACACGATGAAGAAAAATTGCTTGTTTTCTCTCACATGAGAACCCTCCAAAGGTTTGGCATGATGCCAGCAGTTTGATTTGTGTACCATGTTACAGCCCACAGATAGATTGACAAATTCCCTCTCCCCGTCCTGGCTCTGTATTAAATACAATGCATTATGAGGCAGGACTTCCCCTATTGTCTGAGCCCGGGTGTGGACCAGAGCACTCTGTCGCCACATTGTGCCTCTTTTCCTCTCCTCCCTCTCTGCCTTGAGAAGCAGCAGAAGTAACTGCACCAGAAAAAGAGTTCTGGTCCCTTCACTTCTTATCTTTGGACAATATTTATTTGTTGTGGAGCTAATTAAAGAACTGAAAAGCAGATGGAACCAGGATGAAACTGGTGGCTGTATCAAGCCTAGATATTTGCTTAGCAACAGTCTCTTCTGTTTTTGTTCCTTAGGGGAAAAGTGAAGTCATTCATTTAAATATCTCTTTTAGAATCTTATTATATCTCAGTCACAATATCACTAACCCACAACTGCCCAAAATGTTACAGTACAGATACTACATATATATATATATATATATATATATATATATATATATATATATATATATATAATTTTTATTTTTTTTGTAAAGAGAGGAACATTTTAGTGAATAATGATTTAATTTTCTGTGTTCCTCACATACGTCTATTATATGGTTTCAGAAGAATTGGTCGCATGATTAATATGGACTACTTATATATATTTTTGTCTTTACAGATCACTTTTTCCAGTTATGTATGAAAAAGAGCATGCATGAATATTTTTCAAAAATTCCTCTTTCATGCTTCATGGAAAAAATATCAACATACCAGTTTGGAATGACATGAGGGTGAGTAAATATATTTTTAATTTTATAATTTTAACTTTAGATAGGCACATACATACTCACTCTCACACACACACACAATAAAATCACTAATATTGTGAAATATTATTA
The DNA here is from genome assembly GCA_039654775.1 of Spinibarbus caldwelli. NCBI lineage: Eukaryota > Metazoa > Chordata > Actinopteri > Cypriniformes > Cyprinidae > Spinibarbus > Spinibarbus caldwelli. Next base: position 7,268,224 of record CM077225.1, read on the forward strand.
CAATTACAAATAACTGTTTTCTATTTGAATATATTTTAAAATGTAATTTATTCCTGTGATGCAAAGCTGAATTTTCAGCATCATAACTCCAGTCTCCAGTTCCTTCAGAAATCATTCTAATATGCTGATTTGTTGCTCAAGAAACATTTACTATCAATGCTGTTTCATAATTTTTTGGTTGTTTGACCATAATGCAATGAATTACATCATACCTATGTGACAGAGAGTGCAAATCTGTGTTTCTGCCCCTGTTTGCACTCTGTATTTGTTTGCATGTGAACACTATTTATGTACAGTCACTGCACATCAACATTGTAATTCGTATTCAGATTTAGGGTCAAAGGGACACTTGTGCTTCAGGGCAACAGCTCTTTCAAACTGCTGAGTTATAGTCCTGCTCCATTAGCAGAATCTGACTAATGCAGGCTTGAAATAATACAACGAGTCTCCTCTGGGGCGAAATCATTTTTCTTGCTCCCTCTTTCGCACACACACACACACACACACACACACACACACACACACCTCAATGCCTTACAGACTTCTGCGCCTTTCAGCGGGCGAACGGAAACTGTAGCGAGTGCGACTGTGCCACATACTCCATCAGATGCCGAAGTGCTCACCTGACAAAATTTACAGTATCTCCTCCATGGCTTCACAGTTGTTCTGACAGAGAATCACACGCAATCCAACAGGCTAAAAAGCCGAAACGCAGAGGATCTCACAGCCACATTGTCAAATCTGTCATGAAGGAACAGGGTTGAAATAAACCATCAGGACCTGAGGCAAACACACCGCACTGTAATTTATGGCCGCTGAGGCGAATGCTGACTGCCTAGTCAAAGTATAGCGGGAAGGCAAAACACAAGCTGTGAAAAGCATTTATTAACTTTCACTCCCTAGACGCTCAGAGCCTGTGCTTATGACAGTGAAATGTTTTGTTAACCCCTTTTTGCAAACGAAACAGTCTGAAACGATTTTTGTGACTTATAATTATATATTCTTACAGATATACACCAGCCATTTTTCTCTGACATGTTGAGAATGTCCCCCATACAAAATATACATTCTGTGTGATTAAATTGGAACCTTCTGGACTATGAAACGGTCCCCTCACGGCAGGCCTGGAAATCCATTCACATACACAGCTTGCTATGTACAATTACCACACAAGTGGAAAAAAGGTATTTAAGTGCAAGTGCAATGTGCAGAGAGACTTTGGGGGGAAGAGAAAGAGAAAGAAAGAAAAATAAGACAAAAACAACAAAAACGAGAAACTAAAGTCTGTCCAGAATGCAAAACTAGCTCGTTGCCTGCCGGAGGTAATGTAGCCTATACTATTTATTTTTAAAAACCACGTGAAGTAGTATAAAATATGCTATGTTAAAAGTTTCAAGAAGTGGTATGCTGCATTATTGCCATGTGACCTCTTTAATTCAGTGAGCGGCGCCTAGTGCAGCCAAAAAAATATTTTGTTGTAAAATATCTTGTCTGATTGAATCATGAATGAAGGAAAATGCTGATAACACTTCCAGATCATTCCTTACTAGTCAAGCCCATTGCATCATGGGATGCACACAGTATGTTCTGTTAAATACTGTACATTTTACATTTTTTCGCAATTTGCATATTTCATAGTGCAAAAATAATACTAATGTGCTATTTAATACTAAGGCCTATAAAAACTTACTTATGAGCTAATAATGATGCCTGTGTCTTACAAGGAAAATCAAGAATTTGAACAAAAATTGTAGGGTTAGGGAATAGTGTAGATTTAACAATCTACTTTTGCTGACTTACTGTCATAATATGTGTGCATGTCACTTATGTGTCAGAACTTCAGCTGCTTTAAAAATGGATATGTTTGCTAATGAGCAGACAGAGTTTTGCAGCTGAACTAACTGAGCCAATAATTAAGTGAGCACTTGTAAAATGTCCTATATTTACAGTTAGAAAAGTCTAATTCATTGTAGTAAATGAATTAGTTTGTGCTAAATTTTCAGGTAAATTAACTAGCTCTATTTCTATGTATGTATGTGTGTGTGTAAGACAATATATAGTTTTATTTTATATTTATTGTATATGTATACAATAAATATAAAATAAAACTATATATTGTCTTACACACACACATACATATACATACATACATACATATTTATTGTTATATATTCACATATATACTCTCTCTCAAATTATATATATATATACAGTGTATATATATATATATATATATATATATATATATATATATATATATATATATATATATATATATATATATGTGTGTGTGTGTGTGTGTGTGTGTGTATGTGTGTGTGTTGTATTATTACTTATATATTATAGTTATAGTAACACTGCCGTAGCATGATGTCAGCCTTGCTACAACTGCTCTCTTCCCTTCCCCCAGCACTGGAAAAGCCAGTCAGAAGAAATGTTTTTTTACGATGAATATTTTCCAGGCTTTCTCTTTCTGTCTTTTTCTCTCTCTCTGTTATTTCCCTCTTTCTACTTTTTTCTCTCACTTCTCTAATTTCATTCTCTCTCACGTTCATTCTCAAATGACTTGTCTTTTGCTGTAACTTTCCTGTTGAGGAAAGTTTTCCTGCTTTCCTGTAGCTCAAATAGTAGAGCATGGCGCTAGCAATGCCAAGGTCATGGGTTCAATTCCCAGGGAAAGCAAGAGCTGATAAAATGTAGAAACTGTAACTTGAATGCAATGTAAGTCGCTTTGGATAAAAGCGTCTGATAAATGTAAACTTGCATATTTGCATGTATTTGCAGGGTGCATGTGTTGCACCTTATGAAGTAACCGCTAGGCTGCTGCTCATTTAGTACATATCTTTCTGCTGCTTGCTAGCTTGGCCAGCTCTGTTGATATAAAGCCTCTAGTACCAGAACTACTGCTGGGTCTTCACATGTTAACTGTGTTTTGGGCCTCAGGCAAACTTGGGATCTTGGAGCAGCAGTGGGCCCCAGAAATGCGCCCATGCAAGTCCACTGTTGCGTGGACACACCCTGCCAGCAATTGACCTTTGCCCCACTGCTTTCTGGGTAAGTCTAAGACGACAAAAGCTATGGGAGAACACACACACATGCTGAAAAAAAAAAAAAACCAACAAAAAAAAAACTAAGACATTTTGGTGATTCAGTAGTGCTGGAAGGCCTCATTTCGGGGAAGCCTAGGATCTGGTGGGGATACTTATGCATTAAAAGAATAGTTCAGCCAAAAATGAAAATTGTAATCATTTACTCACCCTGAAATTGTTCCAATGAGTTTCTTTTGTTGAGCACAAAAGAAGTTATTTTGAAAAATGTTGATAACCAAACAGTTGATGGTAGCCATTGACTTCCATAGTATTTAAAACAATACTATGGAACTCAATGGATACCGTCAACTGTTTGGGAATCAACATTCTTCAAACCATCTTCTTTTGTGCTCAACACAAGAAATAAACTCATACAGGTTTAGAACAGATGGTGGATGAGTAAATGATGGCAGTTTTAATTTCTGGGTGAACTACTGTATCCCTTTAAGCGAGATAAATTATGAAAAATCCCAAAAGAAGCATGCAACATAATTAGGCTAAACTAGAAAGCAAAAAATATTTTGGAATTGAAGGAGGAGGGGAAAAAAAATCATATTTGATTCACGGATTTGTTCTAGTTAACTTAACCAAACTACAGCCATGATAATTAGATACTAATAATAATTAGATACATGAGAATCTGAATCTCAATAAGTGAAGCAGGATGTGCATGTACAGTGGGCTATATGAGGCATGGCTGTGGTTTTCTGTGATTCATGGGTTCCGTAGACACAACAGTAGTGGTCTCTTTTTCAAAACAAACACAGAAGCTGCAGAGTTTAAACAAAGTAAAGATGGTGGTTGTGGCTAAGCTGGAAAAATACTGTGGCTTTAAATGTTTTCCCAAGCTTGGCCAACAAGGTGATGGATCGAAAGTGAAGAGGAGTACTGACATGGCCAATAGCAATTTATTGCTTATTTTAACGTGATTAAATAATGACTTTGATTAATAATGATTGTGAGAGACAAAAACTAAAACAGCTTTTAAAAGCCTTAACTCAGTTTGATTTACTGTCTTACGCAGCGGCCGACATATTTGATTTACTTTTCTGCATGAAATCAAAATTGACTCTATTTACTTTTTTAGTACACATTACTGGTCTTACTGTGAATGATTCATCAGCGCATGTTATTCCAAAGAAAAAAATGTTTGTCTTCGTAATCCTTCATCCTCCAACCACCTGTCGTATAGAGTCAACTTTTCGCAATTTAATCAATTCCCTATAGAAAAAAAAAAAAAAAAATCAAATCATGTTCTGCTTTTTTTTTCTCTTTGGATTTCCTCTTTCACTCAGAAATTTTCATGATACAATAAAAATTGTCTGCTAATGACATTTGGTGAATTACTTTGAAAGTTTAATATGGCATAATGTAGCATTGCAGTTCACAGCACAGTTTCTTCATGTTTACTTTTGATAGATTTTTATAGCTTGCAAGTCTATATTAGTGTGTACTAATCTGAATGGAATAAATTGGGTTGTTCATTTCAAGTTTTTAACAGGTCTAAATGTTGCAGGTATACTGGTTCAAGTAAATGTATGTAAACTAAATTAAATTAACCAAATTAAAAGCCTCAATTAATGAAACTTTATTTATTTGTTTGTTTGTTCATTCGTTCATTAATTTTTAGTTTATAGAAGATAAGAAAAATAAACAAAAAATAAAAAGTGGAAAATCTTGGGGGTGGGGAGTAGTTTGGTATGATGTTTAATAAATAAATTAATTAATTAATTAAAAAACAGTTTGGCATAACATCTTTTATCATGACAAAAATGTTTTATTCATTTTATTATGACAAGAAAACTATATGTGTGTCAAGGTATGTAGTCTACTTTTTATATATACATTAGAATTTTTTGTTACTTTTAATGATAGGTCAGGTTGCGGTATTCAATAATTAAAAAATTACTAAAAATAAATATTTGTTCCTTGGAATAATATGTTTGAAACCTTTTGGAACATAATGGTTAAATTGTGTACACACATATACAGATTACTATTTTTTTTATATGATTACATCACTTGACAATTTTAAAGTCATTAAATCAATGCTTATTTTTCAAAAATGTATGAAATCAAAATGAATTACATCTAGATTTTTAAGATTTCTTTTTATCATCTCAGGCATTCTTACTTGTCATTGATCCTTATACAGTAGAATGTCAAAAGCCTTTGCTTGAGATCCTCATACGAGATTTAACAACCTACAATAGAATTAGTTTCCTTTTGAATGCCAAAGCTGCTTTTATTTATTTATTTTTATCATGACTATGAAGCTAAATATTAAAACTGTAATCCAGACTAGCTAAATCCTGCAGCGGTCCAAATCCACCATATTCTGCTGAAACCTTGTAATCCCTCCGTGCACCAACCCAGGATGGATTTTGTCGTTTGTTTAAATTATTCATCGCCGTGTCTTGCCGTGTTGAATCTCTGGAGATGGTAGGAGCTGGAATGATCACTCTGGTGTCAAGCAAATGTGGAACGGATGCTCTGATGTTTCCTGGAAGCCGCGTGTGTACCGTAGCGTTAACACGCTCTCCTCTCTTCTCTAGCCCGCTTCCCAGGGTGCACACAGAGACTTCGTCAGACTGTACCGTGTGGCAGATTGGGTGGACTAATTCAGGATTAATTGCATGCTTGTTACAACAGGGAGCCCATATGGCCTCAAGCTCACTGGAGTGGCACTTTTGTGTCAAATCGCACATTTGCTTGAGGAAAGGGAGGATGGGGAGGTTGCTGGTGAACTGAGTTGCGTTGCTCGATTCTGTCAAATCGGCAGAAACATCCAAAATCCTGCTGGCACGTTACACGGATCTTCCTGAATTGCCAGCGGCAGTTCCGCAAGATTGAAAAGAACGTGATTGAACATTATTCTCAGGCAAAGAATCGCTCACAATGGAGAGTGATAGGTTGTATTGTGTATTCAATCAGAAATCGAAGACGTTCGAGATGAGGGAATTCATGAGCATGTGAAAGGCACGGTGGAAGCCATTTAAGTCTGTTTAGAGTCAATGTCACACAGATGTTCAGGATGGGATCTGTTTCTCAGCAGTAGAAAGATATTAGAATCAAAAGCTCCCCGAATGCTTGTTAACTCCGTAGTCATAAATCCTTGATCCGATTCAAATTTTCAGGAAGAATGCTGTCATGATCTATATTTCACTCAAGAGGCCTCTTTTGTATCAAAGTGCTTCAATGATGATCAGTTTTGGCTTTTCGCAAGAGAACAACATTAGAAAATTCACCCATATTATTGCTTCTCCATTGCAGTTCCTCTTTCCTTTAAGCAGGTTGCATTCAACATTTTGAAATTGCCTGCAAATTACCCGAGTTTCATTTTACTCATTCTTTTGGGAATTCTGTACTTATATGGTGACATTTTGGACACTGGATATTGGATGCGACATTTAACCTCGTGGGCTAAATGCACATGCAACAGTGACATTGCTTTGCAATAGAAGAAGTGAGCTTCACCAGCAAACCTGTCCATTCTATCCCCTTTTACCTGTCACAACAAAGAAACATCAACTCCAAATGGAAACTGGTAAAATACTCACTTGGAAAAATAGTGATAATTTGCAACAGATGTTTTCATAGCGGTTTCCACATGCTTGCTTTTATCATCGAGACGTATGGGACAACCTTAGCAGGCTCTCTAATTCAATTACAAAGTGGCAAACAAAAGGTTTGCAGAGTTGTACACTCTTAAAAATAAAGGTGCTTCAAAAGGTTCTTCAAGTGATGCCATAGAAGAACCATTTTTGGTTCCACAAAGAACCATTCAGTCAAAGGTTCTTTAAAGAACCATCTCTTCCTTACCTTTTTATAATCTGAAGAACCTTCTTTCACCACAAAGAACCTTTGTGAAACAGAAAGGTTCTTCAGATGTTAAAGGTTCTTTATGGAACCATTTAGACAAAAAAGGTTCTTCTATGGCTTCGTGAAGCACCTTTATTTTTAAGAATGTAAGAGCAAATGTTCAAAGGTGTCATCATCTTTTGTGGTCCATGCACTACCAATTAGAGCTGCTTCTATCTGGGTGTGAAATCTACTAGCAAGAGCGATTTACCGAGCAAGTGACAGCAGACAAACCAGTTGGCTGTGAGGGTAGAAATGAAGGTGGCAGGAGGACTGTTTGTGCTGTGCCGTAAGGCTCTCACAGCGTGTTTGGCTCTCACCTGTTTCCCTGCAAACATTTCACACTTCTTTACAAAGCTAGTCTCTCTACTGAGGTTTGATCTAGGGGCTTTGTTCCTTCTGTCTTATCTGTTTATAATAAACCAAGTTTTTTTTTTTTTTTTTAATTTTCTGAAGATCTTAAGAAGTGCTTTCTTGTGCAAAACCCATCTACCATGCTGTTGAAGTTGGCCTGACATCTTTCCCAGTTTTTTCTATTCTTTTGCCAAGGTGTTCTACATGGTTTCCAGAACATGCACTTCTAGGAGGTTTTTCAACTCAGACTCATTGGGGAAAAGGACATTACATGTTGCTTCTTGCACATTTCATTCAAAATTAAATGTCGAGTTAATGACGCTATAAGCATATTAAGTTTTATTTAAAACAGAGGAACGTGAATCTGGCGAAGTTTTATTTCATTGGTTATTGTATGTAGCTCGGCCGTTCAGAAATTAAATGTCCGGTGAGTGGCGCTAAAAGGTTAATGCACTATTGCACTTGAAAATAACATATAGCAGACATTAAACCCTACCTTAAACAGGTAGTGTTAACAAACACAGAGAGTAAAAATGCATTTGCTGAATCAACCATGCAGTTTTTTCTTGCTTCAACAAATCTTTGAGCTCTTTTAACATGACTTGGGTTTCATGGGACTATCTGAGCGCTCTGCAATACAATTGCAATGCTGTACCGGGTGAGCTGCTGAGCAAGTTTACTACATCAGAAAAGCCATACATATGGAGCTGGCTATGTGATACAAACATCAAAATGTATTTGTTTACACATCATGCACTATGTTAAAAGTGTTTCGATGTCATAACATAGTGTTGTGCAAAGAACCACACAGAAATATGTATTTATTAATCAGTAATCTGTCAAAATTTCCCTGGAAAAATAATAAAGGCTGTTGGTGTTTTACTGCCAGAAATGTTCATTTCAGCCAACAACTACAGACAACTGTACTTATAGGTAGATTTTTTTAGTTTTGTAGGTAGAGGCACATTTTTTCCAGTGAGGCTAGTTTGAGATTTTTTCCGCTTATTTCACCATAAGTCTCACATCTTCCAATAAGGTACAAAACTTGAGATGTCATTCATGTCTATTACACAAACAATGAATTACAATTTACACAGATAGATAGATAGATAGATAGATAGATAGATAGATAGATAGAGGAACATATGTTAGATTGTTTCTTTGGCGATCTGATTAGATATTCATCCCCTCCCGCCTCTCATTCTCCATAATGATCTGTAACAAAATGCAATCAGATGGCTTTCTAATCCCTGTTTTGTGAAAGACCCGCGTGGGTTACGAGGTCAAGGTTCAGCTACGAGGGGTTGAACTCCACTAATTGTTTCCCTAGAATGATGTCTACATCTCTTTCAAACTGCTTTCATTGTGTCACGTTTTGAATTCGGTGCTTTGACTAACTTTACAAAGACTAAATTAAAGACACCGTGAATGAAGCGGCAGATACTTAAAATATAAAAAAAAAGGCCCCCAGACAGGGATGTCACATCACAGCTCTAACAGAAGGGGAACTCCACACCCTTGGGCCAAAGTCTTTCTAGAGCCAAATAAACGACAGACAGCACATCTGGCTGTCAATGTGCGTTCCTTTCAGCTGAATGTGGGTTTGCTTTTACTGGGTGGTGGAACAAATGTAGAAGCATTTGCAATTTTAACACTGGTTGCAGTGCTGTCGCATGCTGCTGTATAATCTGCTTGCACAAGACTCCTTGAAGGAAGACCGATTTTTTTTTTTTGACCTTGAGTCTATTGGTGTGATGTGCTGGAAAGGCGGCCAGATTTAATAGAGCTTTTAACCCCATGCCCTGTGCATTAAGTGTAGTTGAGCTAGAGAATGGACGTTTTTTAAATGTTTTCACACACTTTATTAAACCTTGAAGTTGCGGGATGCACCAAGCCGTGCCAGCAATGACACTAGGCGCTAGAAAGTGAGAAATGTGATAAAGGCACAATCAAAAAGGTGACACTGAGGCTCATGGGACTGTTGTCATCTGCTTGGGTGAGGATGGTGGAGGGCGATAGACAGAGGAGGCGTTCCGCCTTTTCTTTCTCCATTACTTTAATTGTTTCCAAACCATTTGGCCTTGAACGTGCCCTAGTCTATACTCAGCACACATGCTTCAACCACACTTAACATTCCTTGGTGCGCAAGCCCTTAATCTTTCCTCCACTTTCCCTGTCACTTGAACGTAAGGAGGGTGATATATTTGAGAGACACACTGAAATTTCGGGTAACTTTGAAGGCTTCATCTGCAGGCAGTTTGTTTGCAGGTCTGAGTGATTGCTTTTTGTCTTTTGTGTTCGCCATTTACTCGCAACTTATTGCTTTCCATTTAATATCTGAATATTGCAATTGGAATGGCACTTCATATATATGAAAAGTCTGGATATGTTTCTGCAGGGAGCCCAGCACATGACATGTAGAAAAAAAAAAAAAAAAACAGATATTGTGCCAATGAATTAAGAATTCATTTCCACAACTTCTTAATTCATGGCCACATTTTATTAATTCGTTCCCTATTTAAATGTACTTAAATTGTGGCCACATTTTACTAATTCGTTCCATCATTTTAGGTCAGCTGTGACCACTTTGTACTAATTTGTTCCATGATTCTTAACATGGGCATGATTTAACTAAAAAAGTAGGAATTAGTACAACGAGGGAATGAAGCTCTACAATGTGGCCACGATTTACCTAAAACATAAGTTTTGGGAATTCATTTATAATTTGCGGCATTGATATCTTATTATTTCCTCCCTCCATATCTGTTAGAGCATATTATTTATTTATTTATTTATTTTTCACATTGGCCCAGGAAAATGGTTAGCTGGAGCACTTTGTGCACCAAATAAATATTAATTATTGCATAGGTCTTCAACCCTGCTCCTGGGGACCCACTGTCCTGCAGAGTTCAGCTCCAACCTTAATCAAACACACCTGAACCAGCTAATCAAGGTCTTCAGGATCATTCAAAATGTCACAGGACAGGTGTGCTGAAGCAGGTTGGAAATAAACATTGCAGGACAGGAGCAGGGTTGAAGACCTATGAGTTATTGAATTAGTTTCTGAAATATTAGTTATTGATCAATATTTGAACTCATTAAAGTTAAAGCGGCATTTCACCAAAAGTTTAAATAAAAAAAACTCAGAAGTGAAAATTGGTTTAGCCAAATTTACAAACTGAAAGTTCAAATGTGGGAAAATTGTGGAAGCAAATGTGGTAATACATTGATTTTTGTAACGATGTAACATCTTATGTAAAAATATTTTGAGTGTGTATATCTCATGTACTCATGTTGTTCCAAACCTGTATGAAATTTTTCAAAACATCAGTCTTCGTTTGTGTACACAGAAGAAAGAAAACCATACAGGGTTGGAACTTTTAAGAGAATAATGATACATTTATGGATTAGTAATAACTTCTGATAATGAAAATACTATACGAACTTGTTTTCGTAGCCCATTGTTCTGCATGGCATTGATATAGTCAGGTCTACTAGACATCTTGTGGAGTCTAAGTGAATTCCTTCATTTAAGGAATTCAGACTTGTGTACAGTATTGTATTAAAACAGAGCTTTTGTGATAGGTCCGAAATGATCTATGGCTCTCCTTTGGAGTTAAAACATACTTGAGGCCTTTTCCTCCCTTTTCTTTTCTCACCCTGCATGACAGATGTGTCTCCCTTCCCCCACTACCTCCCCTCCAGCACCCCTATTTTTCCTCACTGGCCCTTTATTTCATCCTACACACATTGGTGGGGAGGAAATGTGCCTGCCACATGATGATATCTTGATTTTCCCAAAAAGTTTCCCATTTCCTGTGAGTTCTGACTCACAGACATTAACAAAAAGGCGCACAATCAACCACGTCTCCAAAAGTTATTCAATATGGCATAAGGCATTGTGGTCTCTGAGTAATTGTTCCTGATTTTTAACCAGCTGTAAATGTTTGGGGCAACTAGAAAGGGTCTTTTGTCATTTCTAGTCCAGATGTGTGCTTTCTTCCGGATATGCGAGTTCAGCTGTGCTCTCTCTGATTTAATGATGCATTGTGTGTTGCGGATGATGTATTTCACTCATTGTAAGTAGTTTTTTAGGTAAAGAATGTGGAACAAAAACTCTCAAGTTATCCATATGTTGGTGTAGGAGCAGATGGCAGAATATTGGACTGCTAGTTTTAATTCCTCACAGGTTCTTCAGAATAAAGTCAAGAAACGTTGCTACAAATTAGTGCTTGATTGATATGGGTTATTAAAGGCATAGTTACCCAAAAATTTAAATTTAATCATTTATTCACCCTCATGCTGTCTTTCATTCATCTTCGAAAGCACATATTTGATTTGTGCACTATGTATGTGCGTTGATCAGTGTTTAATATATGAATAAAAGCATAAATAAAACCTGTTCATCATTTAAAGTGATCTTCAGTGCCTCTTTAGAAGACTTGAATTAAACCACTTGTTTCATATATATTTCTTTTACACGCTTTTTGAAGCACCAATGTTTTGGATGAGGGACAGAAATCTGTCAGGTTTCATTAAAAATACCTTAATTTGTTCCATGAAAATGAATACAAATCTAATAGGTTTTGAATGACATAAGGGTGAGTAAGTGATGACTGAATTTTCATTTTTAGGTGAACTAACCCTTTAAATGCCAAGTAATGCAAATCAGAGATGGCAAATTATATGTATATGTATTGTTACACAATATTTACTCATATTTTACCCAGCTATTTAAAATCAGAAAACATCTCAAATGACACAAAGAAGAACTAACACACCAAGCTTTTTCAGCTGTTTCTTTCAAATTGGACTAATATAAGCTTAATATTTTTTGTTGACATTCTGGCCTGTCAGCACTACAAACCCGAACAAACAGAGACCTTCTGATCAACTTTCAGACATTCTTAGAACATTCATAATCCTGACTGCAAGAAACTGAGGTTCGGGTTTCAATGATTGTGCAGATGAGAAAAATACATTTTGCATTTGCAAAAAACATCAAAAACAAATACATTCCAGGATGCAGGATTTTGTAAAATGCCAGAAGTGTTTCTTTTGGCCGAATTTGACAGGCAGCTGGCTTGACTTGTAGATTTACCACCCCATTGTTCTGTCCCTCCATAACAAAACACACTGTTTCCTGTTCTGCTCTACCCATGCTTAGGATTCAGGGTGGAATATTGTTTGTAATGTTAGAGGGGAGAGGAAGGGCCACGGATAATTTGCTGAGGAAGGTTAGAGGTCCTTATCTGAGTCTGTAAGAAAAAGCGCAAACGCAGTGTGAGAACATGTGTGTGTAGCCGGGTTTGTGTGAGACGGTTAAGTGTGTCTGAGGTCATGAGGTGTGAGTGCTTCTTTTGAAATGCATCACACTACACTCCCCACCGTGGGAGAGGGATGAGTGTCCTGTGACCCAATGCGTCATTTGGAAATGAAACCAAATGGTATGTGCTTCCTATGTAGTCGCCAGGGACATGAAGATCCTAACGAGTGGACAGTCTTGTTTTTGATTATTGGTCCAAAGCTAGTTGAAAGTTGCTAGGTATTCACGTGTATGAGGCTAAATCTCACTGAATGTCAGAAATGAAACAATCAGATATCACCCAAAATCTATCTATCTATCTATCTATCTATCTATCTATCTATCTTCATTTGATTTTTTAAATAGTGATGCTAATAGTGATGCTTTCAGATATTGAGTCAAGATTCATTTTTTTGACTTTGAGGCCACTTATTTTATTTGAACAATAGAAAACAATTTTGTGAACTTTTCATTCATTCATTCAAACAAAAACAAACAAACAAAAAAAAAAATTAAGAGAGCAGCACAAGCGACTATGGTGAATCATTTCATTCAACCTTGTCAGCCATCTGGAATGTGAAATTCCCTTAAAACACTATTGGCTAGAATCAACAAACAAGTTTAACAAATGCAAGATTTAAAAAAAAAAATGTCCATTATATCCAACAAGTCGCTTCACGTCTGCTGAAGTATCAGAACAAAATCAACCGAACATTCTATGAAGAAACGTAATGGATGAGCAATGTCCAGATTCGCTCAAAAAGCATAATTTAAATGCTTGGCTATTGTATTTACATTACCAAGTCAACAAAGGATCTTTCTGTATGTTGATCTTTAGTTTTGTTTGTTTGCTGTTTGAATAAATGTTTGAAAAGTTATAAGCAAATGGGGATAAAAGAACCACATGCATTTTGGACCACACCGGCTTGCACGTCAACAGCATAAGGACTACAAATGTCTGAACTGATATGTAATATGCATCCATCAGGCCAGCTTTAGGATGCAAACAGTCATTATCAGCTTAAACTGCATCGGATGGACTCAAATACATTGAAGAATTGCAAAGTACAGGAATAAAGGCCTCTTCTCGAGCATGAACGTTCAATTTTCAACTAAGATCTGGGAGATTAGAAACATAAAAATAAGCAAAAAACAATAAATTAAAAAATGGTTTTGCATTTTTGTAACAAAACCAGTTGGTATTCTCAGACCCTTCACATGAGATGTTTATTCATCATGATTTTGCAGAACTTAACTGCTTGTTCATCTGTAAGATTTTTCTAGGCTTTGAAAGTCATCCATATTTCCATGTTAAGGTCAAGTCTCAAAACCAAGTTCTTCTGAATTAGACAACGCTTCAGCCCTTCTAGCATCCAGCTAATAGAGCTAAACCATCTGCACCAAGCATCTGAGAGGCATCAAAATCCTGATGTTCATCATTTGAAACAGAGCCGGTCGGCTTTTCCGTGTCCTTGGCTTGTTGTCTATTCTCCGTCAAACTTTGTAGTAAATGTTTGCAGGATTTTGCGGTGGCATTTCTTGGACGATATAAACAGGGTGGCCGTAGTCACCGCTGACCTTCTCGTAGTGCGGGCAGTACATGCTTTCTGAGGTCCGCAGCGGAAAGATGATGTCACTCGGCTCTGAGCCGTTATTGTTGCTCCCGCCACTGGCAGCACTTCCGCGTTTGGGCAGCGTGTTTAATGGCAACTGGGCGGAGCACTGCGCGGAGTGTTTCTGATGACGCCGATGCAGCAGTGCTACCAGAGCGATGATGATGATGATGAAGATGACAGCACCAGATGCAATGCCAGCAAATAGGGCTACATCAGATCCAGAGGATCCTACAGACTCTCCGCTATTGCCTCCGGCCTCACCATTCTGCACGGGGTCTGGGGAACGAAAGAATGGGGAGTTTATGAGCAGATTTAGCTTATTCTTTGTTGGATTAAAACAGAATGATGGTGAAAGTAAAATATCCTGCTTTATAAGTGCAAATCCTTTAATCATCATGAGAAAAAGTTAGGATATGCATGTCCATGTTAAACTGGCAACATTTTTTTTAACATAAATCTGCACCTGTGATACATAAAAAAAAAAATATATATATATATATATATATTAATAATAATAATTTAAAATTAATTAAAAAACATTGATTATCTGTCATCTATCTGAATACAAAAAGCTTTCAAATTTTTCAAGTTTTCAAAAATGTTGACATCTGAGATAATATCAAGCATATTTAACTGATTAATTAATTAATTATTATAGAATTTAATATTATAATATTATATATTGTATTTAATATAATATTTTTCATATTATTTACTCATATTTTAATATTATAACATTTTATTTATTTATTTAGATTTTAATTTTGGGGTGAAATTATATTTTTTTATATGCATGACTTTTTATATTTATTTTACATTTTATTATTTTAATAATTTATTAATTATTATTGCATTTTATGCTCTAATATATTGTATCTTATAATCTAAAATATATTGCTTACTGTATTAAATATTAAAGTTATTTTATAATTTATAACATTTAGTGAGATTTACATCAGTACTTACCAACTCTGTTGACAGCATCGTTTTCTTTGCTGAAGGTGTTTTGGTCCTTACTGTCAGGGTATTTTGGAGGATATCTAGTTGGATAGTTTTTTGCTGAGAATGTATCTGTAGGACCTAAAAAAATAATAGAGAATTAAATATTAACAATGTGGCAACTAAAATTACTAGTGGAGCAAAGCAATACAAAATGTTAAGCGAACTGAAAAACTGATCTGAACATAATATCGGACCACCCTTACATCTTTTTGGCTTCTAGGCATTATGCCCCAGGTTTTGAGAGAGAATTTAATGAATTGGCGTAAAGCTGCAAGTATCTCCCCATAAGCCCAAAGAAGGGACAGCTTGCATCGCCACAGGAAACAAGCTCACATGACATTTCAATTACACGCTGAGGCACACTAGCATGGACACCCACTACAAGACCAGTGACATGAAAGACTGTTATGGAAGCACCGATCTTCATTGATGCAGGTGTAGGTATGGGTGGTACTCACTCTGTCCAACTCTCAGGACCAGCTTCATAGATTTGGTTTTACAAACACCGCCATCTTGGTTGTCCAAACCTTCAAGAGTGCTGTTTGATGTGGCTAAAAGAGGGAAGAAAAAAAATTAATGTTTTTATAATTTTGTTAAAAAAAAACCCCAAAGCAAAACACAATAACATCTCACAAAACCTGTGAAGATCATGTGACGTCATTATGTTTGGAAGCCCGTTTCCACCACTGAATTAAAAAAAAAGTAATTACGACTTTTCATCTCACAATTCTGACACTTTTTCCTCGCAATTGCAAGTTTATACGTCTCGCAATTCTGACTTTTTTGTCTCAGAATTGTGATACAAAACTTGCAATTCTGACTTTTTTCTTAGAGTTGTGAGATATAAAATTGCAATTGCGGGTCATAAAGTCAGAATTGTATCTTATACAAGATACTTGAAAAACTTTTTCTCGCAAATGCAAGTTTGTATCTCGCAGTTCTGACGTTTTTTTTCTCACAATTCTTTTGTTTCTCAGAATTGTGGGATATAAACTTGCACCTGCAAAAAAAAAAATTAAAAAATTATTCAGTGGCAGAAATGGGCTTCCATACATTATTTATACGACAATTAAGCACATTTTTTCTATCAATTTTCACTACAGTATAATAATAATGCAAAATTTCATTTTCATTTCTAGAATGCAACAAAAAAGTATATTCAGTATTTGACTGTAATAATTACATATTATAATTCATTAAATATGGTAATTATAAAGGTCTTAACACATTATTTGCTGTATTGCTGCTGTAATACAATAAAAATTACTGTAATAAAATATGTTTTTAATCATTTTTATTTTGCATCAGCATTATGGTGATTATTATAAAATAATGTAAATCTAATAAGAATCAACTTTGAGAATAATGAGAACTGTATCTTAATAGTAAACATCCAAAATCAAAGCATTGTCAAAGCAATATATATATATATATATATATATATATATATATATATATAAACATAGGGACATTTCAGTTCAGTTTTCTACTGCAATATAAAGTCTGGTATTCTTTTTATGGGATTAACCCATCCAACATTTATTAGTCTACATTTCTGATGTTGAATATTTAAAGCCCATCCATCTTAAAAACTTCAACATGCCACCGAATTATTCTTTCCTCTCGAGGCCCATTTCTTTTCCAGTCCTGTGGATGTATTTGGCCATATAAGGTTTAGCAGCACTAAGTGAGCTAGTTTATGACTGGGTCAGCTTTCCACATGCGTCCTCACAGGTGCTTTAAAACCTTTCAAGTGTTCCTTTCGGACATTCGAGTCATGTGTTCATCAGTCACTATGCATGCGTACGCAGAAGGAGAAGGTTGAGCTTGCTCGCACAAAGAGAAAATCTCAATTTTGAGGCACGCCAAAGCTTCTTAAAAGCTTCTGTTTGTTTGCCAGTAAATCCTTACGAGGGGTGCTCACACACTCACGTGGACGCTAATTTAGAAACCCATCATACTGTGAGTAATAACCGCAGCGTAATCACACAGGTTTGAACTTTAAAGAAACTAAGCATATTACCAAAGCTTTTTCACATCATCACAGAATATCAAGGATTTGCTTTGGCTGTCAATCCATGGCTAGTGGAGTGGCTTGGTCGTACGATTTAAATGCCATTGTGCCTGCGCACCCATGCTGTGTCCTCTGATAGCGGAGCTAAAAAAATTCCATTGGGCCGTAATCTCTCTTTCACTGTGAGGATTAAGACCAATCCCACATGAACAAATGGACTTCCCCTCCAAACTGCTTTGGGCACAGAAAGAGCTGAGTGACCAGAGAGTGAAAGGGCAAGAGAATGGGGGGTGGGCAGAGAAAGCCAACCAAAGAGCTAAGGAGAGAAAAACAGAGGGGGAGAGAGAGAGAACGCTTTTACCCAACATGTCCCAGTTCCCTACAACCGTTCCCACATTCATCTGCAGCGGCCACTCTAGATGTGACCCGACTCTTCGGCTTGAATGAAGCCCGCTCATTTCCTAACCACAACAAGCACATTCAGCGCCTCGGGCCAGCACAGCTCAGCCAGTCACGAAGCCAGCGACCGAGCAACAAAGTGGAGGTGGAAAATTGAAGTTGCGCGCCTACAATAAAACAAGTGTAGCCAAGCAGATGTTATGGTTTCACCAGGTTATTTTTAGATTTTTGCAGACATTAAGCGATCTAACTATCCTAGCGATCATATTTTAACCACATATCCACATAGAAACATATCCTGTCTGTATGTCTAGAAGAAATGCAAATTATTTGCTGGAAGTTGCAGTTGCAGCTGGACATGATCATGTCGTGTACTGAATGTGCAGATATTTAATGGTTTTGTATGTTTTCATTGGCTTATATACATTGTCACAAACATATAAATGCAATAAAATATCATATATTTAATATACTTGCACTTTCTCTTTCTGCTTTGGCTAGTTAAATCTACACAGTAAAATGTTAGAAATAAAAATTATTACTTTTAATTGTTAATTAAAACTTTTGTTACTTTAGATGTTTCCACATTAAGTAAATTTATTTTTCCCAACTTCCTGTACCAAAAATCAAATTATCAAAAGACATATTCACTTAAAACATCAATGTCTCTCTAGAAACTGAAAATCGATAGATAGTATCTAGTACCTTGTTAACAAGCAAAACAAGAAAGAAAAAACAAAAAACACTACCATTCAAGAGTTTAGGGTCAGTATGATTTTTAAAAGACGTCTCTCATGCTCACCAAAGCTGCATTTATTTAATCAAAAATATAGTAATAACAGAAATATTATTACAATTTAAAATAATGTTTTTATTTTTAGTATATTTACAATGTAATTTATTCCCGTGATGCAAATCTGAATTTTCAGCATCATTCTAGTCTTCAGAGTCACATGATCCTTCAGAAATCATTCTGATATAATGATTTGTTGCTCAAGAAACTTTTTATTTTTATTTTTTTTTTTTTTTATCAGTGTTGAAAACTGCTTAAAGCTGTATAAACCATGACCATTTTTTTAGGATTCTTAAAAAAACAGAAGTTAGAATAAAATAGGAACAGCATAGATTCTATTTAAAATAGAAATATTGTGTAACTTTCTAAATGTCTTCTAATCAACATATAATACCTTCAATCAATTAAATGCGTTCTTGCTGAATTAAAAAAAAAAAAAAATCATACTGAACCCAAACTTTTGAACGGTAGTGTACGTCAAGACTTTCCAACATGCCTAAAAAAAAGTTCTCTTCCTCTCATTTTGTCAACTCTCACACACATCACAGTTACATGCACAGGTTCTGACATTTGCATGCACACAAGGCGGACACACACGCAGGCACAGAGGTAAGTCTCTTTAGAATCATTTAGGTCAGATATCCATGTCCCTCGGGCTGCAGGCCAAGCTGCCTTGAAAAATCATATCAAACCGATCCGTCTCATACTGGCAAAGGATTGAGGGATTTGGAGCGTGTAAATCTTAAAATCACATAAACGGCCATTAAGGAATGTGCCAACTGAATAGGGGCTGAGATCAACACACGCTAAACTGAACGATAACCCCTTTTCGAAGTGGTCGAATGATACTAATGATATCCATGTAAAGGGACATCAACAAGACTTCCTTCCCAGAGAACACTGAACACTTGAGACGGGAAGAGGACAAAAATAGGCTTGGGAAAACTACATTTTAAAAAACATAAAAAAAAGATGTGTGCAAGCTAAACAATATAATGTTTAATGAACATAAATATCTTTATGTTTATAACAAAGACATCTTGTGTGGTAAAACACTTGCCAATGGATTTAACACATTTCCATTAACTATAAACTTGATTTGTTGACTATTTTTGGAGGGCTACACCAGTCAGTCGCCTTCCCAGACGAAAGACGGAAAAGATATCTTTGGGAGACAATGCCGGAGGCTGAAATTCCCACGGGTGGGATCAGTTCTACATTTTGCTCCTTCTACACAGTGTTACAGCTGGCAACGGAGGTGAAAAACGATCATGAATCAGCACCTGAGGTAAATTCTTGAGTAAGCATGGCAATAAACTTACAGATGATGTGATAGTCCTTTCCTTTGTAGAACTCCAGGCCCCACAGGTTGGGGCTGAACTCTTGAAACTTGAAGGTGAACTTCACGTCCTGGTCCGGCTTGTCACAGTTGAGCAGTAACATGTCGCCCTTAGTGACTCGACAGGTCTCAAGTTGTTCTTTGGGAACAAGATAGACCCGGAAGTATTCAATGTTCGTCTGCTCAGTGGAGCCTGGCTTCATTCTTGGACACACAATGTCCATTTTGTCTCCGATCTGAGGGTATAGTACTACACCCCTTCCTGGGACAAACCTGTAGGGAACATGGTGATGTTAAACATCTTATAGAGTTACAGAAATGGGAAAAACATACCGATTAGCATGCATAATAATGAACCAGTTCTCTATAGTTTATTACTTAGGCATGAGAACCTTAAAGTTGATGTAAAATGTATCATGTTTGGATGTTTAATAAATTTATCCTCACAGCAAAACTGTTAAATATTTGTAGCTCGTTGTTTCATCAGGTCATTTAATAAACCAATTGGTCACTGGCTCCATTAATGCCTTTTAAGGGTCAATTCTAGATCCAATCCTGTATGATTTTGTTTTCTTCTGAGTAACACAAAAGATGACATTTTGAATGTTTCAAAGTTTTTGGACCCCATTGACTTTCATTATAAAAAAAACTGAGACATGTTTTTAAATACATTCGACCCATGGTTGCCACCCTCCATTTATTCTAAAACAAGCAACTGAATGAAATAGATTGAGACAAGCAATTTCCTTTGGCTAATTTTCAGAGTTCTGTCTTGAAGCAGAATGCAAATGCACCTAAAGCATTTGGGACCTTGGCTTACTTACACTTTTTTGACTAATGCAACTTTGCAGTCTTATGTTTTCCCCCATTACATACTTCTCTACTCTGTAATGCATTTGCACAATTAACAATCGCTCACTCCTGACCGCTTGCTGGCAGTCCTTTCCTGCCCTTGATGTTTATTACAATCTCACTATATCACCTATTACAATGTTCACTCGTTGTAAAAGCGTTCTGATATTGATCTTTCAATTATTTGCAGATTCTCCGATTAAGCTGATTTCTAATTAAACACAAATTCCATTGTAAACAGGCCATTGTGTGCACTGGATTTGTCCTTTATGTTCTAAATCTGCCACGACAAAGTTAGACATGGTCTCATTCTCTCTCATGCTTCCCTAAACACCATAAGGCAGAATAAAAGAGTCACTAGCTTCCATCCTCATAAAGTCATTAAAGAAAGGGACCCTCGATATTCTGCTGGGGGTCCTGAGAAGACAGGAAGCTTTAGTGCCCCTCCTCCGCCCCCTGCAGTACCAACTTCTGTGTGGCTCAAACCGGGATGGGGGTTGAACTGTGCCTTCATCCCGGCGCACCTTTTGTCTCCAAAGCTCTGGGACAAAGATGACCCACTGAGCTACTGGAACTCATGAAAACCGATTACAACCTGCGGCAAAGCTCCTCTACACTACAGCTTAGCATCTTAAAGGAACGTTATCCTGCATCTAAACAAAATTGATCTATTTGAATACAGGTTCACCGCTGTGAAGAAACAGCCACCAAGGGGACCAGTTTCACTTGAGTGGCCAGATTGTGAAATATAAAAAACTAAATGGGAAATCTAAGTGCATTTTTGGTGAAAATGCTTTATAAATATTAATGTTAATTACTATTTTTTTTTTTAGGTATGTTGACCAAATGGCAAGACCACCTTATGGCAGGAAGAGAGAGTGCACTACTTTGGCAGCTGAGAAAACACCAGTCTGGGTGTTTCGATCTCAAAAAGTAGCACATACCCTAGTTAAGTGTATTTCCTTTTCTTTTAGCAACTATTTGTCCCGACGCAGAAAGGTGTGGTGAGGAACAGATGTATAGACCTCGGAGACACTTCACAGTGGAAAAAAGAAGCTCAGGCAACAGATCTTTCTATGGCAATCAGTGAGATGCTGTAATCCACTCTTCAATTTAACATTTCTCAGCTTATAATCAGTCCTAAATTTAGGTTGTGGCTCAGCACTCTTACACGATATTAACCATGATGTAAGGTCTCCACAAGTTTGATTGCTCTGATTGCAGATTCATTCTGCAGCTTTTCCTCAGCAAATACTAGGGTACATGGATTTTGCAAGACATGTCAACGCCACCGTATAATTTCTACAAAACATTGCATTTACCTGCAATTTTTGACAGGGCACACACAGGGTAATTGCTTGAATTATGTAAATTAACATTTACAAATAGTGGGAATGGCTATATGGTGGAAGTTCGTTTTGGAAAAGTGGTCGCCGTTCAGCTTCATTCTGCAAGTGAAAGTACTTGCATCTCAATGTTGCTGCCAATAAAGCATCATTGTAACTAATACCCTGCAGTCTGGAAAGGTGGGTGGTCCTCCAACAAAGTGCCATGGATTACGAATATGTTTAGCGGGCTGTCTTGAGTTTAAATGACTATGACAGGGTAATAAAAATTAATAGAGAAATCAGCAAATTAAAACTGTAAAAGAAAGTGAAATTACAGATACACTTAAAAAAAAAGAAGAAAAGAATGGTTCTTCAGTGGTTGTTTGCTACACCTTCAGAACACTCAAGTACCATTTTTGGTTCTTGAGGTGTCTGCATGGTACTTTGAAGATTAGAAAAATCGTGTTGCATTATAGGGTCATTCCTACCAATCAGCATAATGGTTTCTTTAAAGTCCAAGTACATATTTTTGCCTTTGAATTATATTTGGATCCGTGGTTCAGATATCAACTTACGACTTGTAACTATTCATTAAGTACTATAACTTATTTCTCAGTTGTATTATAGTTATACTAGCACTTGTTTATTAAACAATAGTGTATATTCCAATTTGTACAAGTAACATTTTAATTTTACTAGTATGAACGATAATTAAGCCATTCCAACTAGTCATTACATATGACAAGAAAAAAAAAAACTAGTGGACTAACTGGAATAGACACTAGTGTCAGAAAATGTGTATTAGTAAAGTACAATTGTATCAATAACTAATACAGTTACACTGAAGCACAGATCCCCAAGTAATTCAATGGCAAAACATTTGCAATTTGTTACCAGTTACAATGGAATAGTTACGTGTCACTATTGGGACAGTAAAGGCTATTAAATGAAGAATTACAAGTGATAGTCACTTTTGGAATAAATATTCACTATATAGATAGAAAATAGTCGCATTTAGGTTACTTACTAATAATTAAAAATAACCACTAGTAAAAAAAAAAACATAAATAGAAGAATAAATGTTAAAACTGCTTGCCATACACCGTTTTTTGGTTAAGCCTTAATTTTAAGTGTACTTACTTGGTGTTCGAAGTATTCCAATATATTGATTCTAAAACTGCTGATCGAGTCAGTTTTACTCGACAAGCAACCATGAAAAGACCTAATATATAACTCCACATAGTTGTATCCATTGCGATGCAAAACAGTTCACCAGTCCAAATTTGACTATAACAGTGAGAGATCCACAGGCACTAATACGAGAGGAATCCGATGCTGCTGGTCGCTCTCATCTGCTGGAAACGGATTTGATTTCGAAACGAAAAAAATTATATTTGCCAAGACCTCCTAAAATACCAGCTCCTTCGCAACTGGCACTCTAAAGGACAAATTTAACAAAACGGCGTGTGATAATCCATCAGGTTCTTTAGACATTAAAATGTCTTAATGTGCATCCTTTGGGAAACAGTGCCTATGAACAGAAAAGAGTTAAACAGAGCAGGTTCCGCGGAATGGCAGCATAGCTCTGAAATTCGGATGTTACTGAGGAGGTCTAATCTAAAGCCAGTATCAGTGCTTCTCCTGTTCTTCGTCTTTGCATTCAACTCTGCCAGTCTTGGAGTGCCCTCAAGACGTGCTCAGAGACTTCTTAGGACAACCCAGTGTTGAGTTAGACCCCGCCCACATTACTCTCGATTGGATGACGCTAAATGAGTGACACCTAGTCGAATTGAAGGAGACTAAACAGGAGTCTGGAAACGGTGCAGCTTTATTAAACATTAGGCCACCTGAGTTTACCTGAGGAGCAAAGCGGCGTCTACATACAGTGGTTCTCAACCAGGAGTAAAAAAACAAGTTACGTTATTTTAAAATAAATCAGCAATTCGTCCTGTCAACAGATCTAAAAGGTTACTATGAGTAAATTAATACTTTTAATAACTCAGAGATACTCCAGCATGTTTTCTTTACAAAGTCAAGTTGTTTTAAAATTAAAAAGATTGACGCGAGCTGACTGAAAACTACTGGTAAAGTTATACATAAACACGGCGATATTTTCATTTCTGGACACATTTTGTACTTAAATATCGGTAGCCTATGTATATATAGATCTATACATGGTGTGTTTGAAACCAAATAACTAATCTTTTATTTTAATCTAAACCCGTATGGAAGCTTGTAGTAAAGGCATTTACCAAGATATTAATCCGCTTAGTCACGTAAAGCTCAAAACGTCTTAAAAATCTGTGTTACTCACACGGGTGTGGGATATTTCGTCATGTTTTGGAGAAAAAAAAAATTTAAATAAAAAAAAAATAATAATAAAATAAAAACAATATATATATAACATTTCAGTATAAAGAAACATTTCTATAATAAATCAATAAAAACATTTGTTCGATGGCCCGGGCAACTTTTGTTTATTGTCCTCTGCGTGTTTGGACAATAATCAAAAGGAAAAACTAACATGTAAGGGATAATTGAATGTCTATCGGTGTTTAGGTGTGATGCCTTTGCACTTCTATCGTCTGGTCTGCTTTGGAGCGTGAATCATTTGTGTATTTGCGCTTTGGGCTTGTGTCGACCTAACAGAGGTGTCAAACAAACTATTAATTAAGCTGCGGATCTAAAGCATTAGAAGATGACATCCTGACCTCAACACTTTAACCCACTTTGAATCGTTGGTCTCATGCCTTGCAGATTCTTACAACTAGCTTTTGTGACAGACAGAATATCTCAAATGCATATTTAGGCCTCAAACAATTATTCCTATTTGATTTTTAATACTTGATTTTTTTTTATGTATAGTTGCCCTAAAAACTACACAAGTTAATACAAATATGCAAGCAGATGTCAGAAACAAGACACATTCATGGATTTATTGGAGATTCTTGACATATCCTTGATAAGTGGGTCAAATATTCAACCACAAACACAAATTCTGGCCAATCATCAACCTTTCGCTTTCACTCGATCACCTCTAAAAGCATCTCATCACTAACATATACGCAGCTCACTGACATGCAACGACCAGGTACCCTTTATTACAGCATCACTTTACCTCTTGAATGTACAAATATTGTGTAAGTAAAAATGATAAAAGGAGGTTACTCTTGTTTTATGATGCTTCTTGGTTGGACTGGTTACCATTTAACTCATAGTGGTCTGTGCTATTCAAAATAGAGGGATGGAATTCCAGTTCAAGCAATTTCCCTGTCAATCTTTCCTTCTAATTATTTTATACTATGAATAAACTATTAAAAAAATAAAAAACAATTCAATCAAATCAGCCAGGAAAATCTGTTGAAGCCTTGAATTAGCGAATCCGGAAACCATTTGGATGAAAGAGCAGATCAGGCTGGTCCTTTTTTTTTTTTTTTTTTATACCCTACTCGTACAATGCACTGAATGCGTTTGCAGAGATTACATGGAGGACAAGTGGAGGTTATCTATACAAGAGTCAGTAATACAAAACAGACAGGTAAAACAGGAAAAAACTGAAGGGTATCTGACAAATCTGATTGTTCCCGTTGTTCTGAGAATTTGAAACACCACATGAGACCTACGAAGACGACCTTGTGCTGCAGCACAAACGCCTCACACGGAGAGGTGGTCTGGAGAAAGTCTGGACAAATCCTGGCCACATTGTTTTCATCACTCGGAGGCCTTTAAAGAAAAAGAAAGTTTAGGCCTCGACTTCCCTTTCCCCAAAATGATCTTCTGTTCTTCTTTCTGCTGTTTCTGTCGCTCTTGCTCCAACTTCATACGCTCCTCGTGTATTTTTCTCTGCTCTTCAACTATTCGTAGTTGTTCCTCTGCCTGTAGGACAGAAAAAGTAGTTTATTAGGAGCTAGATATTAACATGAACAGAACTTTGGCTGATCCCTATAAGTCCACAGCATCGCCATCTTGGAATGGTCATCTTTTGGGTCATGATTCATGCAATAGATTTTATGCATTCAAACCATATATATTGTAACTTTTTGCATTAAAAAATAACAACAAATAAATATAATTAAAATACAAACAATACAAGACTATTCATTAGCGGTCAACCAATACATCAGTTGATATTTGGGATTTTTTTTTATTTTTTATTATCAGCATAAGTTTTTCTGTTTGGCCGATGTTTTGAACTTTTATTTTGACAGAACCTGAGACTTTTATTTTGACAAGTCTGAGAATGCCAGTGCCTGAATACACAAAGCCCCCATTCTCCATCCCATTCACAGAGTTCACTGTTGTTTACAGGGATTACTTTCTTTTTTATATACTTTAATGATTTCTTTGTGAAAAATAATAAAACAGAATTAGAGAACCAAGAAGTTACCATCTAAATAAAAGTTTATTTTACAGATGTATTTTTTAATAAATAAATGGAAAGCATTCCGCTGGTCAATTTCAAAGACTAAAACAGATATGTGATCAAGACTTTAATCACCTGGCTAGGGATGTGACAGATCATTTTAAACAGAGGGTATAATCAAAAAAAGAGTGTGACATGAAATTAAACGTACAGTCAATACGAACTGGGGGATTATTCAAAGTGATCCGAGTTTATGTGAGACTTTTCAAGAACCTCCAACTGTGAGCTACAGAAAGGCTCCCACAATCAAGAATAAAGTTGTGAGAAGTTATTTTTGTACTAGTAAACGGACAACATGGCTGGACAGAGGAATGCAAGGGATGTTCAAATGTGGACACTGCAATCATTGTGACAATGTATTTCAAACTAAATAATTTGTAGATGCCTGCAAAAAGAAAATGTATTCAATTAGATCCTTTATAAATTGTGAAAGCACATATGTAAAATATAGGCTTAGGCTCCTTGTGGATATTTCAGGTAAAAGCTACCATTTTTCCTGGGTTGAATAAAGAATTAGACTCACTTCATTTTTGTTTTGATTATTGTTTTTTTTTCTTCTTCTTTTACATTTTATTTATTTAATTAATTGTTATGTTTTTTTGTAATTTGTACTTTGTAATGGCTAACAAGGTTAGATGTTCATGCATTCTTCCCAATATCACAGATTAATTATACCTACATCTGTCATTCATTTGATACCTGACACACTCTGAGGAAGGCTGAAGGCCAAAATACATCAGTGTGCACAGTATCAGTAATTTTCAATGTTTCTATTGTGATGGCATTACTTCACGAGGTCCTTCAAGCAAGTAGCGTTTCAAGATGTCTCATAAGATTTTTTTCCCCCATATTTATTCATTTTTAAATTATCATGTGAATATATAAAGATGGAAAACAAACAGACATTTCAACAGTCATTATGCATATGCTTTTACTATTTTTAAGTTAAATAGTGTGATGTGATATATAAGCAAATCCATATTGGTCAACCACTACTATTTATGCATGAGCAGGCATGAATGGTCACAGGATATTGTCACAATTTATTAAGAAGTGCGTAATTAATCATTAGTCCCACACTTTAATTAAATCTTTCAAGCAATCGGCCTGTGCTCTGATGATGTTCAATATACTGCACAAGACCATTTTACCAACAGTCTGTTTAAATTCAAATTTTATAGCATCTGCAACATGTAGGACAGTCTGATGTTTATGACATACCGAATTTAGTGAAAACTGTTTGTAAGGGAAAGATGCAAGACCGCATCTGTCAGACCACTTTCATGCACTGACAGATGAATCTTGACCTTTATGGCTTAGAGTTGAGAGGATAACTCATATAAGCTGTTTTGTAACTGGATTCATCAGGACCAGAACTAAACTGCAGTCTCTTTTTCTTCTAAAAGACTGCTCTATTGAGAAAGAAAACTCCATAATACAAAACATGTCAAGTAGTGCTTATGCAACATTAATGTTCCACATGGCTACAGACAGTGCAAGGGGACATTCATTCTATATGAGAAGACAGCAAGGCCAATCGAGTGCTTGTTAGAAAGGCAAAACATAAAGGTTTGTTTTTAAACATCTTAATGGCTCCTCTGCCCTTAATTTCCATCACATATCCCACTGTTCAAAAGTTTTGAGTCTGAAGGATGTTTGAATCTTTTTGAAAGAAGTCTCTTATGTTCACCAATGGGAATGAATTTCAAAAATCATAAGTTTTTTCTCACTTACACGGTACTACCAAACATAATTGAACTTAACACACACACACACACACACACACACACATATATATATATTAATTACGGGTTTAACGGTACATGTATTCGTACCGAACTGTTTCGGTATGGGTCTTTCGCATGTGTACCGAACGAATAGAGTATTTAAATTTTTTCCCCCCCAGGAAATTCAAATAATAAATGGCGTTTTGACAGTCTTTGATGTGGCATGACAGATTGCTGTATAAATGCCTTCTGGGATGGTTCAGAAATGAGCTGGTATAAACCCAACACAAGCATTGACTCGAGCGGGCACGATCAGCTCCGGTTCCCGTGTCCCATGAGCCGTGATGCGCCGCAGACTTGTGCAGAGCGGAGCGCGAGTGAACGCAATCATTCCTTCCTCTGTACTACGAGTTTTAACATGAACAAACATGACTGAGCACCTCATGCCTCATGTAATTGCTCAAATAGTGTTTCAACCGCGGTAAGACATCAACAAAACAGCGTGGAAATAAAATGTTATGTAGCATTTCATTTACCTCAGCAAGTCATCGGTGTCCACAGATCGTTAGTTCACTAGAGAAAAGTCTAGAGAGGAGCAGTTCGTGAAATATTACACCATATACATTATATTTTACTAAACCTGTTAGTCTTAATTATTTAATGTATGTTTAAATTAATCTGTTATGGAACATGCTATGACAGCCAGTGTGTAATTGAATATATTTTAACAAATAGCCTAGAAAGTTAATTTAAAAACTGCATTATGTGCAATTTACATGTTTGCATACAATTTCTTTAAGTTGAGTGTTGATCATCTATTTAAAAATAAATAGTAATTAAATTTAAGTTTGGGTTAAGTTGTTAGGCCTAATTGTAACCGAGACTTGTCATTGCGCTTGCATGTTGTTGCTCTTTTGTTGGTTTTGATTGCTTCTATTGTCCTCTTTTGTAAGTCGCTTTGGATAAAAGCGTCTGCTAAATAAGTAAATGTAATATTATATATACACATATACACATATATATACACATATACACATATATATACACATATACACATATATATACACATATACACATATATATATATATATATATGTATGTGTGTATATATATATATATATATATATATATATATATATATATACACACACACACATACACACACACATTATATATATATAAAAAAAAGTTTCAAAACTCTCGCACACGCTCTCGCCGAATATTTCTGAGGGAGGGGCTTCATAAAACCAGGAAATGATCAGAGGGTTTATCAGAGAAGGGACAGAGCGGTGTGGAATAAAGGTAAATTATGTGAAAAATAATGTGATATTTTTTTTTTTTTTTAAACGAAGCATTAACACATAATAGACTGCACCCCACAAACACAATCAAGCCTAGAAAAAAAAAAAAACAAAAAAAAGTCAACCACCCCTTTGACACATACCAGTTTAGCTTGAGCATCGGCTATCTTGCGATTGTTCTCCACCAGAATCTTCTCCAGTTCTTCACGCTTTGATTTCTCCTCCTCCTGCAAAGGCAAAGTGCTTCAGTGGAATTGTAGTGACAAAAATCATAATTATACGCAAAAATAAGTGCCACAACTTGAAAAAACAACACACAAATGAATAGATAATGAAGATACATTCAGCTCACCAGACATGGATAAACCTACAGTAAACTTGTCCTTCACTCACGAATAAACCGTTCCTAAAGGAGTCAGGGTCAAATTGGGAATATGTTCTTTTTTTAAATTGCACAATGCACCACCAACCATCAAGGGAGGTTCTTTCAAACCACTGACCTGTGTTCTCGGTACTTCTCTACTTACATCTCACTCTCAGAAAAAAGCCACACAGTGAAGTGCCGTCTGAGGAGCTCAAATGGTGTATAGGAGGAACAGAAGCGTGAACAACTTTCATCACTTCTAATCGTAAGCAACTGAGAGGGATAGTGAAGTTGAGGCGAATAGCAACAAAGGCTCATGGAACTCATGGCATGAGCTGTTTTGTTAAGAAAACTGTCAAGGGTGAAATATGAAATTTAAGTATAATAGAATGGTAGCACTATGTCACACAAAGATACTATGATGAGTGTAGAGTGTAACTAGAGTTAAAATTTGAAAAAAAAAATTCATTTTCACTTTTAATTTTGAGAGGAAATAGGCTAAAGCCTGTTTAACACCACACACTTATGCATTACATAGCAAAGCAACAGCAGTCTTGCATTATGTTTTAACATTGGTAACTATCAGCAGCTTCAAACTGAAAATAATTTGATTTCTGGGTCACTATAATGAATATTTCCTTTGCTTCTATTACACTGTTTATATGGGCTGCAAAATGTAAGTATGTGGTGTGAAACAGGCCCAATTCCAACAAAACTACAGGAAAACCTATCTACTGCTTTAATAAGAACTTATGTTCTGTGTTGCCTGTTCACATGCAAGTTACCTCCCGAGCTTTCTGAGCGGCCAGCTCTGCTTGTCTCTGTCTCTCCAGCTCCTCTAGCAACTGCTTCTCCATGATGCGTTTGGCCTCCTCCACCCGCCGCAACACTTCTCTTTCAATCTCATCCTTTCGTTTTTCCAGTTCCTCCTCCACACGTTTGGCCACAAGTTCTTCTACGCGCCGCGCCGTCTCCTCCTCAATCAGACGCTCCTCTATCTCCTGCTGTCGACTAAGGAAGACAAGATTAGACTAGAAGTCAGCGGTTTCATTTAATATAATAAAATTAAAATGCACTTAATACTAATTATGAAATGACGAAATGCACAAATAAACAACTTTAAATACAATGCACATGCTATAATCTGTGCATAGAAATTCAAGCATCACCTTATCAGTAATGGTGCATTTTTTTTAAAGACCAACGATGATACTGATATCAATGTTGAATGGCAATTTAATGATTGAAAATCACTTTATTTTTAAGATTTAGGAATTATAATTTAGCATTTTATTTATCTCTTATTTACTATAGCGATTTAATTGTTTACTTATTCATAAACATTTTTTTTTTTGGCCAAAGTCACATTATACAACGATTTAATTAATCATTGTAGTTTACTCATGTATATTTACCTATTAGTGCAAAATAATAATAATTAAATACAAATAAAAATTAAATACAAATAATTTTTTTTAAATACTAAAAAAACCCAACAAATTGTGAATCCAGTCACTCCATCACAGAAAAATTAAGTATTTTTAATTATTCTCTCTCTATATATTATATAGAGAGAGAAGACGCGAGCCAGGCCCCGCGCGAGGACCTCTCCCCCTCCGCCGCCTCCGGTCTTCGAGATCTCCACCCGGAACCGCTTCGCTCCCCTCCCCTCCCCTCCGCGAGACGGAAAGCGACGCTGTGATCGTCGGAGACTCCATCGTCCGGCACGTCCGTGCTACGTTAGCTGAAGGTAAAGCTCACACTCACTGTTTCCCTGGCGCTCATGTTCTCGATGTTTCTGTGCAGATACCCGCGATCCTGAAGGACGACAAGAGCATCGGCGCGATCGTGCTGCACGCGGGGGTGAACGACACCAGGCTGCGGCAGATGGAGACACTGAAGAGGGACTTCTGGAGCCTGATCGAGACGGTGCGCAGCGCATCACCTGCGGCGACGATCATCGTGTCAGGACCGCTTCCCACGTATCGACGAGGACACGAAAGGTTCAGTAGACTTTTTGCTTTAAACGAATGGTTATTGTCATGGTGTAAAGAACAGAAACTGCTCTTTGTTAATAATTGGAATCTTTTCTGGGAGCGTCCTAGGCTTTTCCGCGCTGATGACCTGCACCCCAGCAGAGACGGAGCAGAACTCCTGTCGGACAACATCTCCAGGACACTATGCTCCATATGACTAGTAAGACAATTCTCAAATTACTGCTATGATGACTTTTGTTCTACCCACTTAAATGATAGAAATACTTGTGCTATCCAATCTATAAAGACTGTGTCTGTTCCCCGAACAGTGAAGCCAAAATATAAATTTAATGTAGGATCTAGAAATAATCTGATCGTGATTAAACCAGAAAAATGCAAAACAAATAAACAAAAGCAATTTTTAAAGCTTGGGCTCCTAAACATCAGATCACTCGCACCCAAAGCAGTTATTGTAAATGAAATGATCACAGATAATAGTTTTGATGTGCTCTGCTTGACTGAAACCTGGCTCAAACCAAATGATTATATTGGTCTAAATGAGTCTACTCCACCAAGCTACTTTTATAAACATGAGCCCCGTCAGACTGGCCGTGGCGGCGGTGTTGCAACAATATATAGTGATATTCTCAGTGTTACCCAGAAATCAGGATACAGGTTTAACTCATTTGAATTACTTCTGCTTAATGTTACACTGTCAGATATGCAAAAGAAAAGAAATACAGACCGCCAGGGCCGTATACAGATTTCTTAAAAGAATTTGCAGATTTCCTCTCAGACCTATTGGTTACTGTTGATAAAGCGCTAATTGTCGGAGATTTTAACATTCACGTTGATAATACAAATGATGCGTTAGGACTTGCGTTTACTGACCTAATAAATTCTTTTGGAGTCAAGCAAAACATCACTGGGCCCACTCATCGTTTTAATCATACGCTAGATTTAATTATATCGCATGGAATTGATCTTACTGACATAGATATCGTACCTCAAAGTGATGATGTTACTGACCATTTCCTAGTATTGTGCATGCTGAGTATTACTGATATTAACTATATGGCTCCGCATTATCGTCCAGGAAGAACTATTGTTGCAACCTCTAAAGATAGATTCAGAAATAACCTGCCTGATTTATCTCAACTGCTCTGTGTACCCATAAATACACATGAACTAGATGAAATGACTAGCAACATGGGCACTATCTTCTCTAATACATTAGAAGCTGTTGCGCCCATCAGATTGAAAAAGGTTAGAGAAAAACATACTGCGCCATGGTACAACAGTAATACCCATTCTCTCAAGAAAGAAACTCGTAAACTTGAGCGCAAATGGAGAAAAACTAACTTGGAAGTTTTTAGAATTGCGTGGAAAAACAGTATGTCCAAATATAGACAGGCTTTAAAAGCTGCCAGGGCGGAGCATATCCGCAAACTAACCAAAACAATCCAAGGTTTTTATTTAGCACAGTGCCTAGAGTAACAAATAAACAGACGCCACCCGATCTAAATATTCCCTCACAATTTAATAGTAATGACTTTATGAATTTCTTCACTGATAAAATAGATAACATCAGAAATACAATAACAAATGTAGATTCTGCAGTGTCTCGTACTTCAGCTCCATTCATCGCACCCAAAGAAAAACTGCAGCGCTTTACAACTATAGGACAGGAAGAGCTAAATAAACTTATCACTGCATCTAAACCAACAACATGCCTATTAGATCCTGTACCCACTAAATTACTGAAAGAGTTGTTACCTGTAGCAGAAGAACCGCTTCTCAATATCATTAACTCATCGATATCTTTAGGTCACGTCCCAAAATCATTCAAGCTGGCGGTTATTAAGCCTCTTATTAAAAAAACACAACTAGATCCTAACGAACTAGTAAATTACAGAGCCATTTCTAATCTTCCGTTTATGTCTAAAATTTTAGAAAAGGTTGTGTCTGCTCAGTTGTGCTCTTTTTTGCAAAAAAAAAAAAAAAGGATAACTATGAAGAATTTCAGTCAGGTTTCAGGTCCCACCATAGCACAGAAACCGCACTTGTTAAAATTACAAATGACCTGCTTCTTGCGTCAGACCAAGGCTGCATCTCATTGCTAGTTTTACTTGATCTTAGTGCTGCGTTCGACACTATAGATCATGACATACTCATAGATCGATTACAAAACTATACGGGTATTCAAGGGCAGGATTTAAGATGGTTTAGATCCTATCTGTCTGATCGCCACCACTTTGTTTATTTAAACGGAGTCATCTCAATTATCACCAGTAAAGTATGGAGTACCACAAGGATCTGTCCTAGGTCCTCTGCTATTTTCAATATACATGTTGCCCCTTGGTAATATTATTAGAAAATATGGGATTAGTTTCCATTGTCATGCCGATGATACTCAACTATATATCTCAACAAGACCAGATGAAACTTCTAAATTATCTAAGCTAACAGAGTGTGTTAAAAATGTAAAAGACTGGATGACCAGTAATTTTCTCCTATTAAATTCAGATAAGACAGAGATATTACTTATTGGACCAAAAAAACAGTACACAGAATCTCTTGAATTATAATTTGTAACTAGACGGATGTACTGTTACTTCCTCTACAGTCAAAAATCTGGGTGTTATATTAGACAGCAACTTGTCTTTTGAAAATCATATTTCCCATGTTACAAAAACAGCATTCTTCCATCTTAGAAACATTGCCAAGCTACGAAACATGTTACCTGTTTCTGATGCAGAAAAGCTAGTTCATGCATTCATGACCTCTAGACTGGACTATTGTAATGCACTGCTAGCTGGTTATCCTGCATCTTCAATAAACAAGCTACAGGTAGTCCAAAATGCAGCGGCTAGAGTCCTTACTAGGTCAAGAAAATATGATCATATTACTCCAATTTTACAGTCTCTGCACTGGCTACCTATTAAGTTTTGCATCAGTTACAAAATATTATTACTTACCTATAAGGCCCTTAATAGTTTAGCTCCTGCGTACCTAACTAGTCTTCTACCACGCTACAATCCATCCCGCTCCCTAAGGTCGCAAAACTCTGGACTTTTGGTAGTACCTAGGATAACAAAGTCAACTAAAGGAGGTAGAGCCTTTTCACATTTGGCTCCCAAACTCTGGAATAGCCTTCCTGATAACGTTCAGGGTTCAGACACACTCTCTCGGTTTAAATCTAGATTAAAGACACATCTCTTTAGCCAAGCATTCACATAATCTTGTACTGCAGTTATATCTGATCAAACACAGATTATTGTTCTTTAGCTTGGATCGAACAAATCATTTTTGCTTGGTTGGAACAGCAGCTACGCTAATTATGTCTCTATTTGGTTCTCTGTTTCTGTCACGGGATTAACATCCCATGGTAACTAGGATTTACACAAGCTTCAGTCTGGATCCAGAACACCTGAGAAGAGATGATGCCAACCCCTCAGAGGACCTCAGATGATGCCTACCCTCAGACACCATACAGAACTACCAAATTTTGCCATAAGTTAAATATATTAAGT